>RJWH01003604.1:0-100160 GCA_004363575.1 Solenodon paradoxus
TTCCTTTGTCAAGGAACTACAGCCTGAAAACAACCTCCAGGTCTTCTCACTGGCATCAAGGCTAGAGCGCGTCTCTAAATCCACTCCCCTCTCTTTTCTCCAAGCTACGTCTTTTCCTAAAGGGCAGACTAAAATTTCTCCTCATCTGCTCTCTTCTATACTGGAAATCTATATAACTCAATCCCTTTCCAACCCCTTTGTTCCACTCTTTACCATGAAGTGTTTCTCTCTCTCTGACTCTAACTCCTGGTGGTATCTCTCTACCTGTCCTGCACACTGTGAAACCCACAGGCTGCACTAGTCTCTTTGTTGCCTTTACATCTTGAAGCTAGACAGCAACTAAGTCCTACAAACAGCTAAAGGAGGGAAATCTCTCTCTCCCTCTCTCTCTCTCTCTCTCTCTCTCTCTCTCTCTCTCTCTCTCTCTCTCTCTCTCTCTCTCTGTCTCTCTCTGGAATAGGAAACCTCATCAGCTATGCAAACTAGATAAGCTTCAACTAGGTGCTTGAGAGAAAAAAAGGGGTGAAAGTGAAGGAAAGATATAGACTGAGTTTTTGATTTAATAAGAAAGTACTGTGGATGGTAATGAATTGAAGGGAAAATGAATGAACTTGGAATGTAGTAGGAAGGTTTATGTAAATAAAAAAATGTTTGTGGAAGAAGTGTGGTTACAGCAATTAAGAATGGAATAAGTTTCTTTGGAACGTTTATTACTATCGTTTGCTGATATTTTCATGTTCAAATATTTGCGGGAAAAAAAAACCAGGTTTTCATGCATTACCAAATTAAGAAAGTATTGTTTTCTCTTTTGTGTGAGGGCTACTAATGAGCCGGGAGACAGAGCCATACCCTTCCTCCCAAAGTTACTGAGAGACCCACCGGGAAAGAGAACAAGACAAGGGAGTTCATATACTCTGAGGCACGACTTTATTAACCCCGATTCAGGCTGGGAATGCTCCTTTCTGAGAAGAGGCAGGAAAGAGCAATCCCAGGGAAGCAGCGTGAGAAGGGCTTTTAAGGGGGTTGACTGGTTTTAGCGCGGAGGGGGCTAGGGGCAGAGTCCTGACAAGGCCTTCTGGCTGAGCTGCTTATTTACCAGCAGGGAGTTGAGGAAGACGTATATCCCACTAGCAAGGAGGGGGCTGGAGGTGGAGTTCCGATTAGGACGTCTGGCTAAGCTACTGATTTAAGGGTAGGGCGTCCACAGGCTGGAATGTCAGGGAGTGCGCGGGATGGGGGTGAATTCTTGACCAGACAACCAGGTGAGCTTGCTGATTTTATGGCTGAGGAGTCCAGAGTCTTCTCAGAATATGCTGGACTGTCAGGAAAGTGCAGAGGGGTGGGGGTTGAGCAGCACCTAGCCGCTGGCGCAAAACACTCCTTTTTCCACTTGGCTGGAACTCGACAACTTTCACTCCTTTTGTCTTCTTTTGTCTTCTGTATCAGTCTCCAGTTTTCTGAAACAGGGTGGGGCCATCATGTCTGTTGACTCCCATCTATCCTTGGATGAGCCTCGTAGCTGTTCAGTTACTGCTTTTAAGAATCCACTGCTCTGTACTCTTGGTAGCCTCATCCTCTCGTCCTATTAAATTGAAAAAGTAATATTAACCGGGGTTTCTCTATAGTTTCTCCTTATAGGTATATCTTTGCTTCCTTACCAATCTTACTGCTTCTTAAATCCTTAATACCTCCTAAAGTCCTTAACAGAAGCAGCAGAAAGGGAATAGAGGTCTCAGGTCAGGAACAAACAGGCTCAAAAATTTTATTTGCTGTCTTTGTCAGCATCTCCAGCCAGCTTACCTAGGCATCGACTAAGAAGACCAACATCACCAAAAGAACCTGAAGGAAAAGCCCCCAGCTACCACTGTGGCAAAGCCATCCACTTGAGTAAAACTGTGCCTTCAAACCAGGAGACCACATGGACCATGCCAAAGTGCAAAAGGAAGGACACAAGAAGAGTGCTCTCCACTCCAAAGTCAGAAGGGACCACCTTTTCATAGTCCAGCCTATGCATCGAGGGACTAAGATCAAATGATGGGGCCCAAGGAGCAATCTGACTCCCAACTCATCCCAACAGTTGAGCCACAGGTAACTCTGATGTTGGAGGTAAAACTTCAATTTTCTTGTTTATGAAAGAGCCATTTTATTCTCACCTCACACTCCAATCCCCAATTTATTCTTCACATCAGGTTTTGAACATAAATGAAAGGTGCTCCACCTAGCTTATTCTGGTAATCTATTTCTAGTCTTTGTATTTTCTTAACATAAGTAATGCAAGGAGAAGTTACTCTAAAAGTCATACCCTACTTTGTGAATTGCCTTAAGTTTATTGGTAATTTTAAATTGTCTCTAGCTCATCTTTTGAATTGTAAATGTATCCAGAAGGAAGTCTTGTGTTCCAGGTGAAAAACCAGATACCTGTGAGTCCATTTTGAGTCAGAAATTCTCCTTCAAAGGAGTTCCTTTGGATAAGTAGATGTAGTTTGTGTAGATGACTGGTTACTGTTTTCCTGGTCCTCTGTCTCTGAAAGCTTACCCACACCAGAAAAATCTATTCTATCTCTATTTGGAATAGATCTCACCAATTACTATAACACTTTCCAAGTTTTACTAGTACCCTCTTATGTGTTTTCTTCTTATGCTTACTATTTTCACTATTGTCTTCTCCTTAATGAAATTAAACTTGTAATTGTACCAGTTCTTGTCATTTCTAATCTGGAAAACCTTTCTATCCTACATTTTCTCTGAAAGGCATGACAATACCCTTGGGGTCCCCACTCAGACTTTTCCTGAATCAGCCCTTTTTAGGATCCCAACTTATATTTAAACTCTGCCTTTTTAACCTGCTGATTGTCTCTGGTGCCTCCTGGCCAAGGAATGTAATCACCTGAATTGATAAGAAACAAAGGAATGGAGCTGGTGGGAAGCCTCTGAAAAGGCTCTTGAATTATCTACAGCACTGCTCAAGGAAATCATTCCCAGGTTTGGCCTCCCAGCCTCTTTCCAATCCAATAACAGCCCCACATTTATTTCTCAGGTCACTCAAGAGACAGCCTCAGCCCTAGGCATCAAGTGGCATCTCTACTCCTACCAACCTCAGGCCTTCATAACCAAATTAACTCTCTCCCTTCAGTGGTCTTGCAGAACTGTAGAGGTCTACAAGCCAGCCGCTTCCTGCTTCCCACTTCCTGGGGAAGCATTTGCCTTCTCCTCTAAGAAGAGTGCTGCTTCTGGTCACAGAATCAAAAGATCCCACAAGAGAACACCCATGAGATGTCTCCTCTGTAGAAGTCCACTCCTCCTGATACATGCAAGAAGTAGTCAATGAGATGACACACCCATCTCCACCCTCCCCACCTCTCCTTTTCACTTTTATAACTAAAGAAAGCAGGAATGAATAGCCACAAGGCTCGTCCAAGGACAGGTCCCAGTAAGACAAAAGGATTAAAAGTTATCATTTTGCAACCAAGCATAACAAATGGAACATTTTGCAGCCTGAAGCAAGACCAGATATGGTTCAATGGCCCCTCCAGTTTACCGAACTGAAGGACTCCATCCCCACCCCTCCACACTCAACTAACATTCCAGCCCATGGACTCCCTACCCCTAAATCTACAACTCAGCCAGAAGGCCCTATTGGAATTCCACCTCTAGCCCCCTCTGTGCTAGTCAGAGACTACCCCCTTAAAAGCCCCTCTCACAGATTCCCTCGGATTGCTCCTTCTGCCTCTTCTCAGAAAGGAGCTTTCTTAGACTGCACATGGGGCAATAAAGTCATGCCTCAGAGTGTATCAACTCCCTTGTCTTGGTCTCTTTCGTTGTGGGTCTATCATTTGCTACTTACTAAAATAGCATTAAAAAGAGTGAAATGTAAATGGTTCCTGGTACTGCATGAATCACTAAAGGTCTGAGGTAGGATGTGGGCAGGAGAGGAGGAAAGTTGGACTGCCCCTGGACCATCACCTGTCCTCCCTGTCTGGTTTGAGCTTATTACCTTTTCCTTTCTCTGTCCCCAGCAGACCCACCTGAAGAACATTCATTTGGCTGTCTGCTGAGGAGAGCCTTTCCCCACACCCAAAGGCAAGAAAGCATGTTTTGGGAGAACTGAAGCTCCCTGGAATTGTGCTGAGAATGTTCTAACACTCTTGACGAAGGTGTTCTGTTGGGCCCACTGCTCAAAGCAACATCAAAGATTGAAAACTATGACTTTTCAGATCTGTACACATCATCACCTCTTTATGCCTCCATCTTTTTCCAAACCAAATTGAACTCTAAAAATCATATTATGCAATACAAAACAGATTATTTTTATATAAACATATTTTCTTAAGAAGTAGAGGAAGAAGCATTTTAAGGAAGAGGAGGAAGTACTTTTATTTACTATGATTGTCTCCCTCTAAACCCAGCATCCCCCAGGAACCTAGTCCTTAGACTTTACATGGTCCACACCCAAGCTATTGGCTTAGCACCTGAATCACCAGGGCATGCCTGCATGAACATATTTTAGTGTACAAATATTACAAATATTTCAAACATACATGAAGGCTTTTCTAAAGCAATGATACATTCTTCCACTACTCCCACAAAGCAAACGGTTTCTTCTTTTCCATATTCCCAACATGCCATCATAGTTTCAAGTATGTTTCTCTTTTTCCCAAAAGCAGGGACAATATAAGTCTTGGCCTCCCTCCCCCCACAATGGGAGAAACTAGTTAATAGTGGGGGCGAATGAGCCCTGTACCTGAGGGAACTAGTAGAGGTAAGAGCTGGAGAGGACTCGACAGCACCCTTTGAGCCCATTGGACTGCTCAGTTTCCTGAGTCACTGAACTCCCCTTTTCACTTGATTTCTTTTTTTAGATAATTTTTTTTTTTTTTTTTTTTTTTTTTTTTAAAGAAAAGGTACAGGCAGGAATGAAGGCATGTAGGCACCGCAGGCAGAAACAGGAGAAGCATTTATTTTTATTTAGTTGCCCATCCCACCCCAACCTGGACCGGAACCCAGGGATATGTGGCCTGCGCTCCTTCAGAGGCAATTGACCTAACCACTGCTCCACCAGGGCGCACCTTAAGTTAATTTCTGAGCTGGGTTTTTTTTGAGATGAGTTTCTGTCACTTAATTTGACAGAATTAGAACCACTATAATCCATTCCCTAGCACACGACATTTGGGTAGCTTCCAGTTTTTGCCATCACCATTAATGCCGCAGTGAACACCTCTGCTAAACAAAACACTTTCCTTTTGAAATATGATTCATCTTAGGAGCTTCAACATGATTGGTTCTGATGGTGCTTGAATTTTTCTCTAGAAGGCTAGAAGAGTCTTCAGGTCTTTCTCTCTCATCTCTACCTTCACACCAGGCAGTCTCAACTTTCCTTCAGCCTCCTTATGTCACCCACTTGGTGGCGGGGAAAGGTTTCATAAAGGAGAGGTTCTTAGACTGTTTCTTGAAAATCAGGCAGGGTTTACCCAGACTAAGAGGCGAGGTGCAGGTGACCACTGGGAAGCCACACAGGCGCAGTGAAGAGGGAAGCAGGCACATCTGGAGAATCACAAAAGGGGAACCTAGCTGACAAGGACAGAGGGAAGAACGAGCAGAGGCCACATGGCGGCCAACTCAGCAGGACAGGACAGGCACGGAGGGTTTTGGGGCTGGGGTGGGAAAGTAGGCCCGGAGACTTTGAACCAGTTCCGCACCTACTCCCCTCCTTCCAGCACTTGGCTTTCTTTGGGGACTTGTCCACATGGCCCATTCTGGAGGAATGTATGACCCAGATGCAGCCAGCCCACACTGTCTCTCCTCCCTATCTATCAAGACTGGTTCAGGGGTGAGCAGATGACACAAGAAGGGTCAAAAGAGTTCTGCTCAAATGCTGGGAAAAGAAACTACTCTCTCTGGTACATTGTTTCAGGATGGTGCAATAATCCCTCCCATCTCTTTTGCAATGACTTTTTTACTCATCATGAAGAGGAAAAATAATTTCCCTCTGAAAATCAATCTGGACTAGCCCTAGAATTTGCTTTCATCAAGAGAATACAGAGGAAGGGACACTGCCTGTTTGGGGGCCTAGGCCTTAAAAGGACTGGGAGCTTTCAGTTCATTCTCTTAGAATCCAGCCACCATAGACAGAGATGTGGTTTAGACTTCCAGTGTTGAGAGGTAAAATGTAAGAGAAGCCTGTTAGAGAACCAGGATGTCCCAGTCATCAGCTAATACCAAGGTCTTAGGTAAGCAAGGCCCTCTTGGCTACTCTAGTCCCAGCCACGTACCCATCTGACACCGCACTGTCTCCCCATTGCCCAAATTTTTGATCCAAGAAATTGTGAGCAATGAAATGGCATGTATTTCAAAGTCACTAGTTTTGGGTTCATTCATTATGCAGCAACAGACAACCAAAACACTCCACCAGGGACACTAAGTTTAGTGGTGGAACATGGGCCTGGAGCTGCTGGTGGCCATGAGTGGCCTGAGAATAAACCCAACAAAGGGGAATGGAAGTGGGATATATCTGAGTTCTTGATTCTGCTCATCTCAAGTCACACCTGTTTGTAATTTCCAGTTATATGAGTAAATAAATTGCCTTTCTGCAAGCTAGTTTGTGTTGGGTTCCTGTCACAACCCAAAACTATCCCTTACAAGGGAACTCCTAATGAAATAAAGGTGGGTCCCCCACACCACTGACCTCAGACAGCTAAGGCACAGGCTATGAAAGCTATGACCCGGGTGTGGAGCTGGTAAAGGTGAAAAGAAAGAAAGAAAGAAATGTCGGAATCAATTGGCCTAGGTTAAGGCCAGGACCTTGAACTCCAGTAGAATCCTTCTTAAGAGTATAGAACACCTGGGCCCTCTTTTCTGTTCAGAAAGTAATCATGAGTAGTTAGCCTGCTGTCTTGTGGGGGAAATCAGGAAATGGTCAGTAAAAAAAGGCTGGCCTACTCAGGGACTAGATACTAGCTGAGGGTGGAGAACTCTGTCCAGCTACCACCAGGTGGAGTCTGAGCACTTCTGGTTAGGAGCTAGCAGTTACATGAACCCCAGGGTCTAGGTCATCCTAGGCAGTGGTGCAGAAAAGACACCATTCCAAGACGGCCAAACTTTCGCTTCACCCTTCCTTCCCTCTCGGAAGTTCCATCCCTTCTCTCAGATACCTGAGGCCCACCTTTATGCTCCCCTCCACTCCTATCACATTTGGCTCAGGACATTGTAGGGAAGTGAAAATTGACCACTCTCATAATTAAATGTCTTTTTGGCACAAGCGCTTGAAAAATAACTCTGTACTGATTAGGAAGACCTAAGCAGAACCTAAATTTGCCTAACAGCTTTGACTTAGTTTACTGTGCCTTTCCTAGTGACCTAGTGACCTCACAGATGACCTTTCCTGTCCCCCCCACCACCATTTCCTTTGTCTCTAGCTGAAGCCTCTTTAGGTAGAAACTGAAGCCACTCATACTGATTTTCTCCCATGTATACAGGAGGTCTGCTTATTATTATTAAACTACATTTTTGGTCTTTTCCTTTTCAATCTGTCTGAAGTTGATTACTTGCCAATCTAAAAGAACTCAAAGGGGTATAGGAAGATTTTTTCTCCTGAACCTGGACAACATTCATACCTAGGGAAAAATGATAACAGTAATCATGACGGCATAGAACCAGTAAAAGAATAAACACATTGATCAATGGAAGAGAGCAGAAAGCCCAGAAACAGACCTACACAGATATAGTCAACTTATTTTTGACAAAGGAGCAAAGGCAATTCAACAGAGAAGGTCTAGTCTTTTCAACAAAAGGTGCTGGAACAATTAAACATCCACAGGTAAGAAAAAATGCACATATATCTATATATACACATATAGATACACACGTACATACATTTGTATGTATATATAAACAGAGACCTTATGTCATTTACAAAAATTCATTTTAAAAGAATCACATACCTGAATATAAAACTATAAAGCTTCTAGAAGAAAATATAGGAGATAATTTAGGTGATCTTGGGTTTGGTAATAAGTTTTTTCACCTCCTTCACAAGTGATTGACCCAAAAGCTACTCCACTAGGATAGCCTCCTCTTTATTTATTTATTTTTAAGAGGAATGAGGCAGGCAGGCAGGCAGAAGGCAGAAGGGAAAAGAGAAGGAAGAAGTATTTTTTATTTAGTTTTTTATTTTAGCTGTTTCCTGAACCCTGGTCCTGGCTGTATGTGGACTGCTCCCCAGGCACAGGCTTAATACCTAAGCCACCAAGGTTCCTCTCTATAACTGACCCCCATAATCATCAAAATACCTGCCTCATCTCTATTTGGGGCAGAGATTGAGATTACACTCAATCTGGTGTATAGCGTCTGAGGATTGCAACCTGAGCCTAAAGCCTCCCAGGTCTTGATAACTAGAGCTCATGTGCCTCAGCCTCTGAGAAGACTGTGGCCATGAACCTGTCAAGAATAGACCCTAGTTCCAGCCCCCTCCCAAGTCTGTGCCTTTGAGAAAAGAGTAAAAGGGGTTTGTAGAAGTGCCTAATTATGACTGGCTCCCACAGACTTCAAATATACCCACTGCTCCACTGGCCATGCTCACTACTGGGACTGCAGCTTACATACAGACCAACCAAAGTACTTGGGATACATTGCTCTTGTCCATGCCTCTACGGAATCATTTAGCTTATAGAACTTACCAAGTTCATAGCTAGATAGCACCCAAAGGGCTAGCTTAAGTCTGAGGCTACTGGTAAAGCTCTGCAGGGTCTGCTTTGGGGTGGAGGTGAATATGGACCTCTCTTGCAGCTCAACCTGCTGCAGGCGCTCAGGAGGCTTGAGACACTCCCCAAGAGCAACCTCCTGGATTTCCACTGCTCCATCTACCAGCCTGTAGGCCAGGGTCTCAGGCTGTTACATTGTGCAGGTTCTAGAGCCCTGGCCACCCTATGTGGAGCAGAGCTTAAACACTCACAGCAACAGAGAGCCCAGCATCTCGTACCGTAACCACAGAACCACACATACGTACACAAAAGAGGAACAAGAGGACTGGAACTCCAAATGATGGATTGAAATAAACCCTTGGAGAAAAACTAACAGTCTCTCTGAGGAAGAATCCAAAGCAACAGTCCTAAAGATCCTCACTGAAATCCATAGAGCAATAGACAAGCAAAATGAGAATTACAGCAAAGACAGAAAATATTTAAAAGGTTCAGTTAGAAATCATAGAGCTGGTACACCGTGGAGGAGTCATGGTTTGATCAGCCATCTTCAGCCAAGAGCACAGTTCACACACAATCCAAGGATCTGGATTCAAGTCCTGGGGCTGAGTATACCAGCAAGATAAACAACCAAACAAAATAAATGGAAGTGCTTCTTCCTCCTCTCTTCCTGCCTGCCTGCCTAGTCACCTTCATTCCTGCCTGCACCTTTCCTTAAAAAAAAAGAAAAAAACCTTTTAAAAAAGTGAATGTTAATGTTTATAAATCAAAAAATAATTTTTAGGAGATCAGGGAATCCCAGGAATCAATATAGAATATGATAAAATATAACTGTATTAAAAATGTATGAAACTACTTACTAGAGTGGGGGAGGCAGAGAGATTGCTGACTTAGTAACTTAGAAATGAAAGGCACTGCTAGGACTAAAGGCAAAAGGAACTGCAATAAGTAATGAACTCTAGTTGATAAAGTGGTTCCTATGGAGTTATAAATTAACAATTCTGATATATATATGTTGAAAAAAGAAACAACAGCCCCCAAATGGGGTAGTTGATGACAGGGGCTTACCAAGACTTATCAAGTAATCAAATTGTAGTTTCAGCCTCTCCCCAAAGGGAAATTTTATCTTTTTTTAAAAAGGGAAGATGCAGGCAGGAATGAAGGCGAGTAGGCAGGCAGGCAGAAAGAGAGAGGAGGAAGAAGAATCTTTATTTTATTTATTTTATTTTATTGTTCATACTGGTTGTCCCCCACCCCCATCCCATTCGTGGCTTGCTCCTTCAGAGGTGATTGACCTAAACCCCGCCCCACCAGGGTGTACCTATTCTTTTTTTTTTTAAACACTATACTGAAATGGAACAATTAAGGAAATGGAAAGCAGATGCTAGGATCCAGATTTCTAATTGTTGTAGTTTACAGATAAGCACAGAGAGGTAACTAGAATAGTCCACATAGTAATGAACTGGAGTTGGAGACTTCAGTATGAACTCAAGATTAGCTAACATAGATCTATGGCTACATACGGAAATATCCATAGATACGTGAATCTACATGGGTTAGTATACACACACCTATTTACTCCCAGGTAAGAGGATCTATAAGCAAGGGCAGCAAGCACACTTAGTGACCAGATTTTGTTTTCTAATACTGTTCTTCAGTAAAGAGAACTAGGACTCCTTGGAGAAATGGCTGACTCTAGGACTAGGGCAGAAATATGTGAAAGGAGCCTGGAGCGTCTTGTAATACCAGAAAATGAAGGGAATGGTTTGAATTCTTTTAATTAAGAATTTTTGGTGGGGATATAGCAAAGAAGCATAAAGTATATTAAATTACAACTGAAAGCACAAAATAAATATCCATGAGTTCATACTGAAAAAAAAGTGGTTGAATAAATGGGAGAGAAAAATCTCCCAAACAGAATTTCAAGTAATTAATGTTGATACTTCTCCAGAGAGTTAGAGCCTAAATCTCCACTCCTTAAATGTGGGCTGTGCAGAGCAACCTCTTTCCACAGAGAAGAGTATGGAGATGAGGAAAAAAGAATAACTTACAATGGAGAAATCTGACAAACGCTACCTCAGTTAGATGATCAAGACTGACATCTATTGTAATAAGTCATGCCGATAGCATGCACTTAGTTGCACCCATGACATGATGTGATAAAATGGCACTCTCTGGTCCTCCTCTGTGAATTTCCTCCAAAAACACCCCATAAGTTCAACCAATTCTTAAGATAAGATACCCGAATGGAGGAATAGTCTACAAAATACCTGACCTGTACTCCTCAAAACTGTCAAGCGTCATCAGAAAACTAGAAAAGCCAACAGGCCAAAGAGATATGACAGTTAAATGTAATGTGGTATCCTGGATGAGATCCTGGAACAAAAAAAAAAAACCTTATAGCAAAAATGAAGAAAATCTGAATAAAGAATGAATTTTAGTTAATAACATATTTGTTCATTAATTATGGTAATATATCAAAAATACCATATTAATAGATATGTTAATATGGAAAACTAGATGTGGGGGAAATGGAAATACTCATAGACTCTTTATATTTTTTCTGTAAATCATAAACTGTTGTAAAGATTTTAAATAATCTCTTAAAAGTTGTCCACCTGTAAGACATCTGGATATTAAGAGAAAAGGCTTAAGCCAGTGGTTCTAAAACTTTAATACACATCAGAATGACCTAGAGGGCTTATTAAAATAGATGGTCAGACCCCATCTCCAGAGTTTCTGGTGCAGGTCTAGGGTGGGACTGGAGGGGAGATAGATAGATAGAATTTTACCTTTTTTTTGAAGAGGAAGGCAGGCAGGCAAAGGCAGGAAGAGAAAAATAAGGATCTTTATTTAGTCGATCATTTTAGTTGTTCCCCTGGTGAGGGGCAGGCATGAACTGGGGTCCATGGGCTGTATGTGGACTGCTCCCCAGGCACCAGCTTTACACCTGAGCCACCAGGGCACAACAGAAGGCTTTATATCTCTAATAAATTCCCAGATGCCCCTGCTGCTGCTCCAGGGACCATACTTTGAGAATCACCGGTTTAAACTCAGGTTTTAAAACAATGAGGTATCATCCTATCCAGCAAGTTGATGCATTTAAGGGACATCCCTTGGCACTTTTGGGGAGATCATTTTCAGATCCCTTCCTGAAAAGCAGTTATGTGCTCTACTTTACTTTCCTTGCCGCTTCATCTTAAGGCTCAGAGACCAGGGAGGTAGAGGTAACTCAGACCCAACCCCCAGGGGGCATCCTAGAATTCCCAGAGTAGTGAAGGAGACAGAGTAAACAACTGCTAATCAAAATGAGAAACGAGGGTGAAAACTTGAGGAACAATGCAGAGTGGCTGAATGTGTAGAACGTAGGAAAACTTTCAGGGTCAGGAGAGTTGATAGGCAAGGTGAAGAATGATTTGTCAATCACCCAAAAAAGGAAAGGAAGATCCAGGCAGTAAGAACAGGGTACTGAAGAGCACAGGGGTCCGACAGCTCTTGACTTCAGGAAACCTGGTTACTGGACACAGTACAAGTCTATCATTTTCACTAAAGCATATGCAATAAATAATTAAAATTCTCATTTTACAAAGGTAGTTGAGATGTTAAGTAATTTCCCAAGATTATTCTGGTAAGCAGGAAGACCCAAACTGCAACTCAAGTGGGACTCTGAGCGTAAGTCAGACATAGGTGAGCCTTCTCCTCTTCCTTCCACCCTAGTTAACACTGCCTATTGTCTGGCCTTCTTTCTCCAAGCCTTCTTCCTCAAGTCCCTCCCCGAGGGCTTCCCCAGTCACTTTTCTCAGTTCTTCCGTGATTGATCATTACCAGGTTTATGAGCAAGAACAGGAATCCAGAATCTCAGAACCTCTCTCACCATTTGCTAGTCCTGTGTAACCAGTGTAACCTAAACTCAGTCTTACAGGGACCAAATTCCCTGGCTAGGCGCATCTGACCTTCTCCTCCAGTGGCACTGAAGATCAAAATAAAGAAAGGATATGACTTTCCTCCCACCCTCCACGCCTGCGGACAGCCACACCCAGGCTCTAGAACCTATAAACTCTTCACTCAGCCTCAGATCTGTCTCGTCTGGCGGCCGTGTCCCATCTGTCCCGGCAGGTGGAGCCAGAGCTTCCAGGCACCAGAACTGACTGGGCATGGATCTGCAGTTTGGCACCCCCACCCAGTATGACCCAGAATAGAAGGTGAAGGAAGACTGCTGCCACCGACTCAGCCTCAGCGCGCGTTCGGAAACAGGTCCTCCTCTCCTCCCCACCACCAGTACTGAAACCTCGGCGCCAGGAAACCCCACCCTGAGCTGCAAGTTCTCAGCCGCGCCCCTGAAGCTGGGGTGGAAAGAGTTAATCCCAACTGCCTCTCGCCCATTCCGGGGGCCGGATCGCCAAGAGCGCCTCCTATTGGCTGTGGAGCCGGCTTGCTGTTGATTGGTTGAGGCGCTCGGCTATAGCTCTACGAGGCTGGGGATTCGGCGCTGCCCTCCCCTGACCAGAGTGTGACAGCCCCGCCTCCGCAGGTTAGCCCAGCGGAGGCTGCTGCGGACTCCCGCAGCTACCTGGGGACGTTTAACCCTGGCCGGAGTACCAACTTCCTTCTGAAATCCAGATCTCGTTGCTGGCCCGGAGACACCACCAGATCTTCTCCCGGATCATTTTCCTACTTAACCTGCTGGTTTTCCTTTTCCTTTCGCCCCGGCTCCCATTTCCCAGCTCTGCGTTTCCTTCCCTTGTTCCCGCGTCTTTATAACCGGTCATCTTCTGTCATCTTCAGCATCTTTTTCACCCCGCTCCTGGCTTCTGCCCCTCCTTGATCTCAGATCCCTTCATCAACTGGGGCCCGTCATAATCGTCTCATCAGACTCTCCTAAACTTTCTTCCCTTTACTAGCTCCTGATTCCTAAATTCCAGCTAACCCTGACCTCTTGACATTTGACCCTGACATTCTTGACTCCAGACCTCTATAAATTCCTACCTCCTTCCTGTACCCTAGATTGCTGAAACTGGGGTCCTTCTCTGATTTCTGACCCTCTTTCTGAAATCGTTTTAACTTTCTTACTCCTGGGCCAGTTTCTGGTACTATCCCACCATGGACTTCTTGATGAGTGGCCTGGCAGCCTGTGGGGCCTGTTTGTTCACCAATCCCCTGGAGGTGGTGAAGACCAGGATGCAGTTACAGGGAGAACTGCAGGCCCGTGGCACCTATCATCGGCACTACCGAAATGTCTTCCATGCCTTCATCACCATTGGCAAGGTGGACGGCCTGGCTGCCCTACAGAAGGGTCTGGCTCCTGCCCTCTTATACCAGTTCCTGATGAATGGCATCCGACTGGGCACTTATGGACTGGCTGAGGCTGGCGGCTACCTACACACAGCTGAAGGCACCCTCAGCCCTCCCCGCAGCGCAGCAGCTGGTGCCCTAGCTGGGGTCATGGGAGCCTACTTGGGGAGTCCCATCTACATGGTGAGAAGGGTCTTGCCTGAGGTTTTCAGGACAGACCTTTGAGGGAGGGTTGGGGCTGGGCCTTCACAACCTGATATTGAAGTTAGAAGTGGATTTGTGTAAGAGAGGATGAAGAATATGAGCAACATACCACATCATTGAATGTAGAGCTCAGAAAAGGTCCTGAGCATCAGAAAATTACAATCTCAGACTGCCTCTTTGAATCATCTGGTTTAGGTGAAGGGTTGGAAACCTGAAGCCGAGAGAGGGGACATAGCCAGCTCAAGGTCACACAACTGCTATTGCTAGGACTAGACCCTGCTTAGTGCTCTTTCTAGAAAGTCACTAGCTTCTGTAGAAGGATAAGCAATCTGGTCTCACTCCCAAGGTATGAGATTCAGAAACAGTGGCTTCTCCGAAGTCATTTGGACACATGCTCCTGCAGGGGTTGGATGGGGGGGAAGGCGGGCAGAGAGCAAGTTTTACAGGTGAACCCTGATTATCTGTCCCAGAGTCTAACGGGAAGTCTGGTCCTGTGATGGCTAAAGCTCTGGTTTGGAAGTAGGAGCTGACATGAGAGGTTACTAGGCCTTTCATAATATGAAATATTCAGGAAATATTGCCATTCTCCAACTTTTCCATGCCCAACTCATAGCCCCAAGGGAAAGAGGATGTAGAGCGGGTAGGGTGTCTTGTAGTGCTAGGAGATCGATCCACTGGGACTGGAGCCAAGGGACACAGTCTCATGACCAATTCGTTAAGTGGGAACAACAATATCTATCAGATTAAAAGGATATTCATTGCTGAACATTCTAGAGGAAGTGTGAGAGGGTCAGGCATTTGGGTCTCTAAGGTGGTAGGATGGTCATTGGGTCATAGGCTCTTATACTCGTTTCCAGGTGAAGACACACCTACAGGCTCAGGCATCCTCAGAAATCGCCGTAGGGCATCAATATAAGCATCAGGTGAGAGTTTTCCAGCTCCACTGGAGTCCCTGCCATTCTCTCCCAATCCCTCCAGCTTCCTTCCTCCCAATATCACCAGCCCAGACTTAGCTTCGCCCTACCCAACAATTCAGTTCCTCTTCCCCTGAGTCCACCCTGACCCTCTCTTCCACATGTTCCCCAATTCCTCTAGTCTTCTGCATGTGTCTCCCCCACACCATTCCTGACCTGCTAATATCTTTACTTCCTTACACCCTGCCCCTATCCTGGGGTGGCACCGAAGGGAAGAAGGGGTGATACACAACTAAGGAACCACATTCTGGCTCTACATCTATAAGGAACTGGTTGAGTAGGCATTGGTGCCTGTTAAGGACCCATTCTTGGCAATGTTAGGAGGTGGCAGTCTCTGATGGGGGTGACTGAACCCTGCCCCCATGGTCTTCCCCCCACTAGGGCATGTTTCAGGCGCTAGTCGAGATTGGCCAGAAACATGGTCTGGTGGGGTTGTGGCGTGGGGCCGTGGGCGGCCTGCCCCGAGTTGTCATCGGTTCCTCTACGCAACTGTGCGCCTTTTCATCCACCAAGGACCAACTGACCCAGTGGGAGGTACTACCCGGGGAAAGGGGTGGGCCATCCTGGGAAGGTGGGCAGAGGGAGGCAAGCTGAAACTGACCGTAAAGGGGTCAGTGCTAACATTCAATGTGAGGGTGTGCCAGGAGGGCTTGGGATGACTGACTCTATATCCTTCCCATTAGCTCTCTAGTCACTTCCTCCAGGAAGGCATATCTGACTTTTTAGGGCACCCTACCCTTTCTGTTTCACAGTGTTACCATACTATGTTATAACCGCTAAAGTGGAAACTGTATCCCCAGCACAGGGTTGAATAATTGGCTGATTGACAAAGCTCTCTCCCTCCCTCCCCACCTTAGATATTTCCTCCCCAGAGCTGGAAGGTGGCTCTCACAGCTGCCATGGTGAGTGGCGTTGCAGTGGTCCTGGCCATGACACCCTTTGATGTGGCCTGCACAAGACTCTACAACCAGCCCACAGATGCTCAGGGCAAGGTAAGGGAGTGCTCTTGGTAGGGAGAGTCAGAGGGTGGGGGAATGACGATTGTGGCTGCAGGTGGGACAGCCCAAAATGCAGCCTGCAGAGTTGAGGCCTGACGAACTCCTTCCTTGTGCTCTCTCTCCCTCTGCAACCTGCTCTCAGGGCCTCATGTACCGGGGAATACTGGATGCTCTGCTGCAGACAGCTCGGACAGAGGGCATTTTTGGCATGTACAAGGGTATAGGTGCCTCCTACTTCCGCCTCGGCCCCCACACCATCCTCTCCCTCTTCTTCTGGGACCAGCTGCGCATCCTTTATTATAGATACACCAAATAACAACCACTCTTCCATACATCACTGAATTGGCAATCTTTGGATAATTCTGTCCTGGTGACTTCGGACCAGATGACCGTTCATCCATTTGAGGGGACAGCCAACCCCATTCCCCATCTGTTTTCTCAGGGTTGAATCACTACAATCCCTCCCTTCCTTGGGTGTTGCTTTAAACTGTGCCCCTGTACACTCCACACCCCTCTCTCAGGGCTGAACCAGTCACTCCAAAGTGTATTTACTCCCTTTCTCCACTGCCAGCCTTGGATTCCATCTGAGCCCAGGTACAACTTAAAACTCCCCATTCCAAGACTGAAGGGAATTGGGAGGGACCCAGGTGTCCCTTTAGATTGAAAGACAGAGATCATATTGGTTATTATAATGGTTATAAAGCAAGTTTATTTCTTCAGAGTGAATGTGTCTTATGTTTTATTCCTTAAGGATGGAATTAAGGGGATACATCCATCTCCTTGCTTCCCTTGCAGACTGGGGTGCCCAGGTCTTCAGCAGCATCATGCAGTATTTCAGCATCTTTACTGGGGACCAAAGATGTTGGGATCATGAAGGGTCAGACTGGTAACTAGCTGTTCAAAGTCACTCAGGCTCCAGGATGGAGATGACAGATTTTCAGGGCCAAGAGATGACCTATTGTCAGGGCTTAGGGGTGGGGGAACAGGTGGAGAGAGAATATCCAGGCCTCAGGTTTGGAAGTGCCACTTCCAGTTCCTGGGAAGGTATTTGTGACCCCAAACCTCTGACCCACTCCTGCTTCCTTAGAGACCCTCACCAGCCAGCCTCCCTGCTCAACTCCTCCCAGCCGATTCTCCTAGTCATGAACCGTGTGCCCTTTCTATCCTTACGGGGGCTGATTGAAGGTGAGCAGGAGATCTGTCTGGTACTGGGGCAGCCGCAGCAAGGCCTGGTGTAGTGTCACGATCTTTGCTACCTAAAGGAATCAGAGTCAGGATGCTTACCTAGTCCCTGAAAGCCAATTCCTTCACCCCTCCAAGTCATTTCACCATGACCCCTGCACCTTCCCCCCCACCCCCACCCCCACCCCCTAGGGCCCTCACCTGCTGGTTTTCTTTAGCTACATGCTGCTTGCCAGAGAGGACCCAAGCATCTTCACAGGAACCTTTTAGAGCCAGATTCTCCAAAAGCAGTGGCTGCACAGCCTCCACTTGCACAGCCCTAGCCTCCTGCACCCCACCAACGTCCTCAAAGTGGTACCTGGGGTGGGGGGAACAGGGCATCTCTCACTGCCCTCCCACAAACACCTTTAAATCCTGAACTTCACTCACTTGCCCTTGGAGTTCTCACCGCCCAGATTAACCGCCCAGCCGCCGGCCCCGCCCCTTCTGCGGCTCTGGTCCTCCCATTGGTCAGCCGCGGACCGGCCTGCCTCACCGAGCAGCTGCTTCGCCCTGCACGTGGCCCTGCAGCTCCAGAAGTTCCACGATCAGGCTCTGGTCCGTTACGCGATGGCAGAAAACTTCTTGATTGTCCGGAACCGGTCGGAGGTCGCTAGAGTGAGGCAAGGCAGAACTGGTTGACCCTGGCTTCTTACTGCAGCCTTCCGGGTCAGCCCCGCCCTGGCCTTCTCACCTTACGTCGATGGCCCCGGGAGGGAGCGTGACGGAGAAGGCGCCCCCGAACAATGGATAGTCTCGCGTGGGCTCCATGGGTCTGAGAATAGGATACGCACATTAGAGAGATTTAAAAGAACCCCACATGGGACCACGTGACATCACCTCCCAGGGTCTCGCAGCTGCCACGGCCGCCTCGGGTCTTAGCTCACCGACCCTTTAAGATTTGGCCCCACCCTGCTGTCGCGCTGGCCAATCGGCGCCCGCGCCTTGGGGGCGGTACCCGGCGGTGCTGCTCCCGGAAGTCACGCTCTTGGGAGGGCTTGGGGCTGGACCTGCGCGGTGGTGCTGGGAGCTAACCCTATTAAAGAGTTTGGGACTCCTAGGCGGTTACTAGCCCGCGCCCGCCTGTTTCCTCCTTTATTAAAGGGTAGCCCCTTCTAAGAAGATCGCCTGAGTTCAAGGGACTGATGTCTAGATGGTGTCTTCCGTCAAGAAAATTTATTTTCATGGTCTTCCCTCTGGATCCTGGGGACCTCTTGACCGCGAATGAACTTGCTAACAGATCGGTAATTCGCTATCACATTCCCGATCGGATGCGGGGAATTAGGGGAACAATGGTGCCAGGTGTAGGGCTAAATTAGGATTCAGATCTCATGCCTTCCTGAAAACAAGACCCACCTGAGCATTATATATCTAATCCTCCCAAATCTTCGTCTTGGGAACGCAGCGAGGGCGTGGGGAGGTGGGCAGTTCACCCTTCACACACACAAACACACCTGGACAAAAGCGTGGATTAAACCCTCTATTGTTTTTCTTTTAGATTATTTTAGAATATTCTTCAAGTTTCAGTTCAAATATATCCTCCCAGCTAATTGCTCCATTCATTTTTTATCCCTAGCACCTGTGAATGTTTAGAGCATAACAAACCTTTTGTGTATTGTTGAGTGAGTGAGTAAACTCAAAATGTGAAATTTGAAACCCAGGGGACCACTCATATCCTTAGGGATTCTGGATGTCACCAAAGATCTGAGCAAGATTCTCATCTTGAAACCATACCCCTCGCTCACAGGGTTTCAAGTGCTGAACATACCTCTGGACCCTAATAATTTTGCGATACTGGAACCAAGGGGCACATTTTTTTGGTCCCTTACGTTGTCAGGCCCTGTATGAAGAACTTACGTAAGAAATTACAAAGACATTTAGTAATTACATAGTCCCTGCCTCACCAGGGACTATGTAATTACTAAATGCCTTTGTAGTCTTAAACGGTAACTCAGAAAATTTACCAAAGCATCATAGGGTATTCTCACTAGAGGAGTATTAGGAGCAAAGACTTGGAGATGAGTGGACATGTATTGGGAATACAAGTATGTCAGTTTGGCATGAGTGCAGTTGGGGATGAGTGGCAGGAAGCTGTGATGCAAGGCTGAAGAGGTGGCTGTTTGCAGGGATTTTGAAAAAGCATAGGGAGTATCTTGGATTCTTCACTTCTGCCAGCTATCATCAGACTTCTCTGAGCCTCATTTCCTCATCTCTGAAACAGTGTTAGAATTAAAGGAAGTATGGATGTAGTTGACTCTAAATCTGTTTCTGGGCAAAGAGAGTAGACTAGGTTTGATCCATGAGGAATTCTAGAGAAGAGGAGAGTGTTCTAGGATCCAGCGGGAAAAGAAGATCCTGGACATGGGGTACCTAGGGAGCCAAGTCAGAGAAGTCTGTACCATGCTGCTGCTCTCACATGCAGAGTGAGTCTTCTGTCCCTCCCTCACTTCTACTGACTTGCCAGTCTGCCACTCTTCTTTGCCCGCCAGGTGCAGTACCTGTTCTGGCTGCTTTTGAGAAGATGGGAGCCTACGAGGACAGAGATGTTAATAGGCCCCTGGCACTGGGCACAGAAGGCAGTGAATTATTCATAGAGCAGAAAGAGGTCAGACTAGATTAGGAAAAAGCCCCTCACCTTCCTCATTTAGTGTCTCTGGCCTGTCATGAGCCTTATGGAGTTGACCTTTATGGCCCCTGGGTCTCTGGAGTTCTTGGGGCATGGGTTAGGTGGGCTCTTATAGGTGATAGGAGCCAGACTTCTGGGAGAGTGGGGTGAAAGGCCACCCTAACTTGGCAAATTCCCACTCTTCACTCCATTTCTTCTCACCCTTCACCTCTTTGTCACATCTGGCCTTCCCAATGACTGACTCCTGTATGTTCATATTCAAATTCCCCAAAACGCAGGATCTAATTGGGTCAATTAATCTGAAAAGTCATTTAATCTGAAAAGTAACTCTTTGACAAGCTCTCCTGCCTAGCCAGTTCCCAGGCCACTTGGCAAACACAAATGAGATCCATTGTCCAACTGGCTGTGATTAGCATGATGGGTATCATGGGAAAATCTCAGCAGGCCAAGATGGCCTGCAGCCACTTTTCTCAAGAGGGTGTGAGGGTGTCCAGCTCTCAGCTTGCTGGTTGAAGTAGGCCTGCAATGGATTGATTCTCTTATCCAATGCCCTGCATGCAGTTGATCTAGTTGTTTGCTTTGGGGACAGATATCTCCCAGAGCCCACCTCCATCCCCATCATCTTTGAGGTCACTAAGAGGTGCCAGGTCTGAACTTGAACCAGAGAGATGACTCGATACCCATAGTAAAGCATCCCTTCGGGGAGAATTAGGAAAATATATATTTCTACTTTGTTGTTTTTTAAAGAAAGGTGCAAGCAGGAATGAAAGTGAGTAGGCAAGCAGGACAAGAGAGGTGGAAGAAGCACTGTAAAAAAATAAGTTTTTAGTTAATTGTTTATCTTGGCTGTTCCCCCCTGACCTCAGGATGCAAACCCAGGTCCTTGGGATATATGTGGACTACACCCAGCCAGAGGCAGCGGACCCAACCCCTACTCTACCAGGGCATAACAAACAGGATTTTTAACCTTTTTTCTACCATGTACCCCTTTAGCAGATTGGTGAATCCCATGGATCCTTACTCAGCATAATGTTTTTTAATTTATAAAATATGTAGGAATACAAAGAAATGAAAATATTTAAATGATCAAAATTAAAAACTCAGATTTTTGACAAAGTGAAAATATGCTTCTTATGTTAGTGAGATTTTATAGCAGTTCTAATAGCAGCAGGTCTAAAAACTAGTGCAGTAAATCATAGTTCAAAGGATTGCAACAACTATAATGGGAGTGAAAATATCTGTGATATTGTGACAAAGACTTGGGTGTGGCTGACCACTAGTGGTTTCTCATCTACAGTCACAAATGAAAGGAAATGTTAAGTTTTAGTTAAAAAGTCATTGAAAATAAATGTAATTATTTTCCATGATCTTAAGAAACTCGGCTCTGAAGTGTTATGTGTTCTAGCCATGCTCTATGTAGGCTCATGGGAAGGATCTCAAAACATGCCAAGCACATGCTTCCTTCTAAGTCTCTAATCTGAGCGAGAAGATCTAAGGCATACAGTTCACATTCCATAATGGCCATAAACACTAGTGTCCCCCTTTTACAACTGAGGAAACTGCAAAAAACTGCCCCCATGAGATGCACAGGGTCCTGTGGCAATCATAGTCACCACAGTAACTTATTTTAAAGGAAAGGTGCAGACAGGAAGAGAGGAAGAGGAAGACACACTTTATTTTAATTTATAGTTATTTACCTTGGTTGTTCCCCCTGGCCCTGAGATGCGAACCCAGCTCCTTGGAATATGTATGTGGATTGTGCTCCTGGTGGGAGACAGTGGACCTAACCACTACTTTTCCAGGACACACCACCACAGTATTGTAACACTATTGTGACACTCTAATCCCCAGTAGACACAAACCCCACAAGAGCAGGGATCATTGTCGGTCTTCTTTCACCTTCCCCCTGAATGTTTGTTGAATGGGTGTTGCTTAAGAGCCAGATTGTTTACCAATTAAGACCCTTTAAGAGATACCCAGTAAAGAACTGGACCAGCCTTCCCTGTTTCCTAAGAAGGAAACTTAAATCCTGGGAGTTTCTCAAGAGTTTGTTATTCATGGTGGGCCCTGATAGTTTATGCTAAGGTGAGAATCATGGAGTCACACCAGCCTTGTGATAGGAGGGTGAAGCTTTGAGCCACTTGATAGCAACCCAATAAAGCTGTCAAAATAGACAGAGACTCATGGGAGCTACATAGTGAGCACATTAATGTGTCAGGAGGGTGATGGGCCCTGACTTCTGGAGAAAGAACCTAGAAATACTATTTTGGGGACTCTTGGAAACTTGGCCTACGTGTATCCTTACAAAGATTCATTGTAAATATAGCACTTCCCCTGCTTTCTGTGAGTTGTCCTAGTGAATTATTGAATCTGCAGGAATCCAGGAACCCTAGAACATATAACCATTCAGCCAGCATTGTGGATGGCCTGGGAATTCCTGAGATTTGTGGCTGAAAGAGGGCAATCTTGCCAAAAACTGAGCTCTTAACTTACAGAATATGACACTAACTCTTTGTGGTCAGCACTAGAATTGTAATGTAGTGCATCCAGTTAGTGTTAACCTAGTTAGGGATAAAATAGAATAAAAGGTCATTGTAATATCCTAACTGTGGAGCGATAAGGATCTGCCCTAAACTAACAAAGGTAGATAAGAAGCCAGATAAGCAAAGGAAGCAAAAATATGAAAGAGTCACCAATATGGATGGCTCTAGAGGAGATTATGCTAAGTGAAATGAGTCTAAAGAAGAAAGATAGATACCAGATGACTTCATTCATAGCAATTCATAGGAGTGTGAATAGACAAAACAAAGGAAAAAAGGAAACAAAATCAGCCCTTGGACACTTGCAATAGAACTGAGGTTACCAATAGGGAATGGGATGGAGGGGGACAAGTGGTGGCCGAGCCTACTAGACAATGATGAAGAGCACTTGGTGATTTGGTGGCAGGCAGGATGTGTTGACATATCTGAGAAATGGGGAAACTGCGCATGAGTTTATTTTAATGTGTAAAACAAAAGTTATTGCAATAAAAACTAGGATTCATAAAGTAGAGGAAGAATGAAGAGCAAATGCAAAGATGACAGCATGGTCAAGAAGAATGGAGACACCAGTTTTAACTGGGCAGTAAATAAGGAATCTATGACATTTATATACATTGCATTATATTTAGTAATTAATTAGATTAGCTAGCTTTTCTGAAAGACTTGTGATCTGACTGATAAGCTAGCAGACCCCTGTAGTTATTATGGGGTGCAGATAAGACTGTTCTAGAAGTGCTAGCTGTTGGACAGAGAAACAAGGAGGGATACCTTAGTTTCAGTGGGTTACCCAGTTTGGCCTTGGTTTCAGCCAAGTGCCACAGCAACCTGGTCCCAAGAGGGGCTGGCCGCCTCCCAAGTCCTGGCCCCTGCCCTTGTCTTCCACGTTTTTCCTCACCTCACGTTTGGTTCTTGTTTGTCTCCAAAAGGAATTTTGAAGGGTAAATGAGTAAGAAAATGTTTTATTGAAGAATAAGAGAGAAAAAATATACCCTCAAGCGTGTGAATGGGGCACACCTTAGCGCCCTAGGAGCTTTGTCCACTGGGCATACCCCATATACTTCTCAAGTTCCCCTTCAAGGCCAGGGTCGGGGAGTCGGAGTGGGGTGGAGTGGGGGCATGGGAATAACCGCGATTGAACAAGGAACTAAAATAAAGTGCTTCTTTCTCCTTTTCCTGCCTGCCTGTCTACTTCCCTTCACCCTTCATTCCTAACTGTACCTTTCCTTAAAAAAAAGAAAAAAGTGAAAGTGGTTCCTCCTTTTGAAAGGAAGAAAGGGAAGAGGAGGCAGGTTGGGAGATGACCCCCCAAGGCCAGTTTCCTGGGAAAGTATTTTGGTGATATGTCTTATTCCTATCTGGCCCGTTCCTTAATTAACCTTGCTGCTTTCAGCCTGTCCTGTCTCTTTTGTTAATCAACTTTGCCTCTTTCAGTAGATATTTTCATTTTAATGTCAATCCTGTTTTTCAGCTTCAGCCTCCTATTCTGTCCCTTTCATAGACACCATACTACCTGCAATCACCAAAGCTGTGAAGTCCCCAAATGCCTCATTTCCCCTGCAATGCCCACTGCATATGTACTTTGTAGTTTGCCCCCTTATTCGGTGAAGTGGATCTGAGACAGAGCAGGTCTCCCACTTTGTTGATACCTCTGGGAATAAACCCACTTTCATCATTGTTCATTTTCTTAAGTATTGGCCTTCCAGGCAGCAAGCAGTGGACCTGGAGCCAGTAACACTGACAAACGGCTTGTGATGCAGGGTTTGATTGTGAATCAGGCACAGAGGAGAGGGGACCTCTGTTCTTTCCACTAAAGTACAAGACTGGGAACTTTAACCTCTGCCCGCCGACTCCCCAACAGTGGAGTCCAAGGCCTGATTCTGTCATTCACCCCTTTAGTGTAGGGGTTATTAGTAGTGAATCAGGGGGTGATTGGGCTGTCAGTGCGTGTGACTATTTCTTCAGAAGGACCGTGTCTGGAGCTAGTAAATAGTGCATATTCCATTTCCCTCCGAATGAGTTATGTGTTCTCCGGACTGGGTTCTAGCAGCCCTCAGTTTTGACTTAACAGACACCGACCTTCCTACATGCGTTTCTCAGCACATGTCTTAGAAGTGGGAGGTGGAGGCTATTTGAATGCATTCAGACAGGAGAGGTGGTATGTGGTGGTGGACATCCCTCTTGGTGACCCATCCTCAGTCTGAGGGAGAGTGGGGGTGGGAGTGCGGGGACTCCCCGCACAGCTTGTCAGGATCTGATAGATCTTCACGAGGATGAGGCATATCACATCCTCAAGAATGAGGAGTCCAGGTCATGCTTCTTGGACTGTCATTTAGGCCAGGATCCCTGTGTCTTTAACTCTGTGGGGTTTCTCCCTGTTCCTTCTCTTCAAATTTCTTAGGAGGCATAAAAAAAAAAATTCTCAAAGATGCCATTGGGAGTCCATGGGCCCCAGCATCCAAAGTGCCACATAATTTAGCTTTTTACGTCTGCTTAATTTAGCCATCACCGTTTCCTTGTAACCTTCCATAGAAAGATGTTTGGAAATGGGCAGCGTTGCCTGGACTGTGTTAAGAAAGGATCTAGGGAAGAGAAGAGTGTTTGCCTGGGATAGAGATGAGTTCAGCCCATCTAGAACTCAGTGGTGAAGGGGAACAGGTGACTCCTTAAAACTTTGTTTCTCTGGATACCTTGCCAAGGAATCCCAAGGTGCTCCAGTGGCTTGGGCGCTGGGAAGCCGCTCAGCTGGTTAGACCGTAAGGTTAGCAGACCCTTTCCTCTCAGTTTCCTGTTTTTCTGCCAGCCCTTCAATATTGGGTTACTAGGTCCTCATGCTCCGTCTAGATAACTTTCCCCATACATATACCAGTGCTTCCCAACCTTCATCTTCATCCCAGCTCTTTTCTGATTGCCCGATGGAGACCTCTGTGTGTGTCCCACTGCCTCTTGCTTTAAGTGTGTTCAAACTCAGCACATCCTAAGCAAAGCAAAGCATCTTCCTTCCAACCATGCACCATCTCCTGTGTTCACCTACCCAGCGATTCAAGCAAGAATTCTGGGTTCCGACTCCTCCTCCCCGATATTCAGTTCCTGGGAATTCTGCCTCCTAATGTTTCTTGAAGTCCTTCCATTTTTTTCCATCTCCACTGCCACCTCCTTAGTCCTGAGCAGCATTATTTCCCCTGACTGGGAACTGCAAAGCCTTCCTTTTGGATTCCCCACACCCTCTTGTCCTCTGTAGCTAGTGATCTTTCAAAACTGCAGCTCGGGTGCACCCTAGTGGCCTAACTGTACTCCACTGAGCACGCATAGTCCACATGCATCCCACCAAGGTCTCTGGTTCAAAGTGCTTCCTTCTCCTCTCTTCCTGCCTGCCTACCTGCTTGCCTTCACTCCTGCCTGCACCTTTCCTTCAAACAAGAAAAAGCAGATCTGCTCAAACCTCTCTCCTCTACAAACCCCTTCAAATGGTTTCCCATGACTGTTCACTAGAAGCTCTAGTAAGCTTTTAACTGTGCCTTTCCTGTGTCCCCTTGTACTTAATGTCCCAGACTCTCACTCACCTCTGCAGTTCCTTGACTCACCATGTTGCTAGCCTCTGAGGCCTTACTGATACTGTCTGCTTTTTTCAGGTGCCCTCCTTCCCCTTTCCTGAAACAAGCCACTTCTTGCCTCCAGGTCTCAGAATTCTCTGATCCCATAAGTTTGGGCCATGTCCCCTGAAATTGCTTCTTTCAAGACAGTCTCCCTTCAATGTATACTCCCTGGGGGAAGCCCTTAACAATTTTCTCACCTGGTGAGATTGAGTGGGGCTCTCTTTTACAGCCTGTCTTACTATTTATTCTTTAGTCATAGGCCACTCCTCCAGCCTCTCAGGCAGATGAAGTTGCACAAACCTACCTTCCTGGGGAAAACTAGTGGGCTGCTCACCCAGGAAGGCCTATCCTGAAATCTTCGAGCAGACTTCACACTGGACATCAGCACAGTAGACTCCACCATACGGCCTTTTGCTGCCACATCTCCCACCCCCACCCCACCCCCTCCAGTGTCCAATGACAGGCTGAAGATTACATTGATTTCTGCCCCAGGGTCTTGAATACAGCAGGTACTGGGGAAATTCAGCTTGCCAAACATACACTAAGGCTCTGGATGTTCAGCCTCTGTAGGATACATCATCCTCCCACAGACTCACAACTGCCCCACCTCCTTTCTTTCCAATCCATCCCCCATGTCCACACCCTGGTATGAGTTGAGTGTTCCGGGCTCAGTTTGGAGGGACACCCAGTGGTGGGCTGGCCTGTTGGGAAGGCTGGAAGCCTTTTTCGGGCGTCCCATCCAGACTTCCTTGCACACACTCTTCCCTCTCTGTGCTCAGCCCCTGCCAGTCGCACTCCTTCCAGCACACCAGACTAATGCATGAAACTGAAAGCTAGGGAGGTGTTTTTGTTGTTTAAGGAAAGGTGCAGGAAGGAATGAAGGTGAGCAGGCAGACAGGCAGGCAGAGAAAGGAGGAAGTATTTTATTTTTATTTAGTTGTTCACATTGGTTTAGTCGCAATGTTCCCAGACACAAACCCAGCAACATGGGATGTGTGGACTATGCCCAGTACCCTTAACCACTAAGCCACCAGGGTGTGTTCAGGGAGGTGTTGAGACAAGACTGACTTGTTCTCCCTGTCTCTCCACCTTCACCCAACACACACACACACACACACACACACTCTTTCATTTGGTGCAAAGAACATACAACTTTGAATGACTGGAAAAACAAAGTTAAAGGCGTGCCCTGGTGGAGTAGTGGTTATGTCAATTTCCTCTGAAGGACACAAGCCACATATCCCTGGGTTTGAATCCCAGGTCCAGGATAAACAACCAATGTGAACTAAATAAAAATAAAGTCCTTCCTACTCTCTCTGCCAGCACCTCTTTAAAAACAAAACAAAAAAGTTAGAGGAAATGCTTGAGGTTATCTGTAAAGTCGAGTGATCCATAACCCCAATTCACTTAAGTTTACACTTCTATCAAGGGAAAAGTGTGTATCAGCCTTTAATAATTTTAACATTTACATTTATTCATTCACTTTCAACATACTCGGACTGAGTGCCTCGGTGATAGGATATAGTAGAGAGCAAAGACAGAGTTCCTGCCCTCATGGCATTTATACTCTCCTGAGACAGGTCTTTGTTCAGAGAAACACAATTCAATGTAAGAGTGCAATGGTGAAAAGTAAATTATGGTGAAAAGACAGTGACTTAGGCTCAAAAGATTGGTGTGTGGAGCCTTTAGCACCTGATGAGACCTAAAGAAGAGGGCTTTGATGATTAGGTTTGGATGCTGTAAATATTCTTTGCTTTTAGACCTCAGGTGTAGAGCTAAAATCATATCCCTTCAGTTTATGAAACATCACTGCTCCACTTGAGTGCCCTCTTGCCTTTGGCCTCTTTTCTTTATTCTAGTCTGTCTTGTTGGGCTTTCTCAGAAAAAGATAATTTGGGACTTTGTAAAATGGGGATAATTAAAAGCTAATGGGCCAATCTAAAAGGTATCAGCCAAAAGTTAGGAAAGGTGGTAAGAAAAGATGGACTGGGACAAAGTTGTCCTGATGACTTTTGAGATCTGAGTATTGAAGATGAAGCAAGATGGAAGGAAGGTTATGGTCAGAGATCGGACACTTAACTGAAGTAAGAAAGAGCAAGATTTGTTTCTTCTTGTCTCTCCATATCAACACACACATTGAAGATGGAGCAGACCCAGGTGATGACAAAATCCAGTGTGACGTAGTTGGGCTCAGATAGCTTGGAAAATGGTCACTGGAGAAAGTTCATGGTGTTAGACAGCCATCATGGAATGGTCATATTATCTTGGATCCACTGGGGACCCATAAATAATGGAAGGAATTGTGAAAAAACAAAGACTGAATCAGGGACCAGTGTCACTGAAGAATGAGGGTATTAGGAAGTGTTCAGTAGAGTAAGGCTTAGCTACAAGTGACAGAAAGCACCAAAATGAATAGGGCTCACACCAGATCTCACCTTGGACACCCAGGGATAGCCTGTCTGGAGCTTATACATGTTCCTGTGTCGAGACTTACTGTGTTCTGCAGTGCCAATTCAAAGCTGCTCCAGCTTTGATGCCTGAACTCCAGCCACCATCATGTCTTCACGCTAGACAGTAGGAACCAAGGACGAAGACAGCATGCACCCCTCTCTTAAGATGCTTAGACATTGGGAACAAGTGGCAGTTTCTTCGACAGGGGCTGACGGGCCCATCAGTAGAAGGGAGTGAAGGCAGTACAGAATGGCAGGAGTCTGGTGTATGCTGGTGGAGTAGCAGTTTGGTCAACCATCTCCAGCTGGTGCAATCCACACATATCCTGAAGACCAGGGTTCCTGTCCCAGGGCAGGGGGAACCACCAGGATGAACAACAAAATAATATGTAAAAGTATGTCTTCCTCCTTTCTCTTAAATAAATGAAAACTTTAAAAAAAAAATGTATGTACTGCTTTCGGGTAAAGAAGGAATGTTCAAAGTCAAAAATGACCCTTGCTAGCCAAACACTGCTTAGGGTAGGTCAATTTGCAAATGAAAAAAAAAACACACCAGAAACAATTCTTTTCACAACCACAATTTAACAGTTTCATTAGATCAGCCCCTGCCCCTTCCCTCCCATTCCATTGGAGTCCAATGACCTCAGGGATCTGAGATTCCAATGTCCATTCTCAGGGAAACTTGTGTAAGCAAGATGTTTTCTGTTTAAGGGCAAGCTAACATGAATGGTACAGGGGAAGAGTCATGAGGAAGTGACTTCTTTACACACTCCTGTGAGCCAGGAAGCAATGGACAGCTGTCAGCAAGAAGTCCTGATAATGCTGCCTCCAGGAAACACGACTGCAGGGTGAGGGGAAGCAGATATACCTGTGAGTATGGCCTCCTGGCTCTGCCCTTACAAGCGGTATGACCTTACACAACTTACTTAACCCCACTCTTCCTTTGTAAAAACAAAAACAATTATAAATACCCTCTGCATTCTTGTGAGAGATCTCTAAATGACCTAGCTCATGCTTGGCTTGTGGTAGGCGCTGTATACAGCTATTATTTTAAGTTATTTAGACCACACTCCAAGGACAGGGGCAGGCCTTGGCATCTAAGCTAAGCATCAAACATTAATGAAATGCAAGAATATTAAAGGCTCAGTGCTAGAGGTAAGGGTGCTGACCACTTCTGTTAGGAAGGGAGCTGCTAAAGTAGAAGCAAAATTCTGGAATATTGATTTCAGAGGCCAATACAGAGAAGTCCTAGGACACAGCCAAAGACCCTGTCAGAGAAACTTCTGCAAATAATTGCTTAAAAGCACTGTATTTTTGTTTCAAATGGAAGGCAGGGAGAGGAAAAAGAAGCATTTGAAGGAAGAGAATGAAAGGCTTCTATTTCATTTTTTGATTGTGTCCTATCCCACCCCACCCCCGCTCAATCCTAGTCCTTGGGCTTCACATGGTCTATGGCCCAGTTGGTGTCTTAGTACCCGAGCCACCAAGGCCTATAAAACAAAATAAGAATGCTACATTTAAACAGAGGAATCCAGAAAGCTGCCATTTCTCAGGTGACAATGCTGAAGTCCTGAATTGCAGGCTTTTGTTATGTCCCCACCCCCTGAAGTCCAGTGATGAGGAAGGGGGACAGAAATATCCAAGGTGAGTGACACAAGGCATGTTGTGGTGATAGCTAGGTGAACAGCAGGTAATGGAACCCCCTCCCCATGCAGCCTAACTTCCCACTGCAGGCTCTTTTCTCTCAACCAGATGCTGCTTCCTGGGCTCACGACAAAACATATTAAGCAGCAGATCCCACAGCATAAGGCAAAAGCGAGCAAATCAACAGAATAAGCTGAGGTGGTTTTTTTGGCATTTTGGTCCCTGTCCAAGATGATTTGGAAATAATGCGGGATATTTCTGAAGATTACGAGGGCGAGGGCAACAGACACCCAGGAACAAACTCAAGCCCAGGGCGCCTCCCTGACTTGCTCAGCAGCTTCCTTCCTGGGTCCAGTTTCGGGCATTGATGAAGAGCTGGAGCCAGGGGGAGGTGGTCAGAGTGTCAAACGGAGGGGGCCGCCATGCCCACTGCCAAGGCCTCACAGCCCGCTCAGGGTGAGGCATGAGCGCCAGATGGCGGCCATCAAGGGAGCAAACACCAGCCACACCCCCTGGGGACCCATTGGGATTTAGAGGGTACTGTTCTGTGGGGTTCCCGTCATCATCAACCCAGTGCAGTGGTGCCAAGCCCTTGACTTCAATCTGAGCTTGGAGTTCTGGAGAAGAAAACGCCATGTAACCTGGGAGAGGAGAAAGAAAGTGAGAGCAAAGCTCCTTTGTGACCTCTACCCACCCCTGCCATACCCCACTGCCAGCCTGGAACCTGACCTTCCCCGTGAGCACTCCACACCGGCAGCACGGCACCCTCCATCCCTCGGAGCATCAGGGCCGGCCCAGGCCCCACATGCACACTGGCCCAGCGAGACTCGTAACGCCCAGACAGGTTGTGGCGCAGCAGGAGGCCGGGCTGGGGTGGCCAGGAGTCCTGGCTCCTCTCCTCTGTCTCCTCTTTGGGGTCACCTCCCACCCAGCCCAGCAGCGCCAGCAGCTGACAGCCGTTACACACGCCCAGGCTGAAGGTGTCTGGTCGCTTCCGGAAGCGCTTCATCTCAGCCCCGGCCTGTGGATGAAAGGTCACAGCAGCAGCCCACCCTAGGAGGGAACAAGGAAATTGGGGTGAGACCTGGAATGGAGGGGGGAGGCTACTTTTCCATCCCAGCATGTACTGTTACACCGCCCCCTCTGCAGAGCTCAGGGTGAATGCAAGGGAGGAAATGGGCTTATCTGCTTCAATCAGATGTTATCAGTTCTGGGCCAGAGGTAGCCCTTAAGTTTTTTGCTCCTCCGGTAGAAAAATGCCAATTTTTTATTTTGTTGCCTAATATTTACAAATGAGATTTCATTTAGAAATCTGGAATTTTGGCTTCTCTTAAAACAGAAACACATGGCCATGATTAGCTAGCGTTTCAACAGGACAATCTGCTAGAGCTGAGAAGCAGCTGTCCCTTGAGACAGTGTGGCCTGTCTAGGGCGGCACAGTGCTACCCAACCCACCTGCCTCACATTTCCTGGAGGCCTTCTGCTGTCAACTGTCCTAGAATGAATGCCTTCACTCTCTCCCTGGGCCTTGAGTAGGTGAGAGGCCTATTCTGGGTCAAGGAGACGGAACTAAGGCACTTCTTCAGGTGTGTGAGGGGAGGAGGTGGGCAGAAGGCCTCCCACGAACCTTTGGCAGAGCCCAAGACATCTGCGTAGCTGAAGCCACCCACAAAGGCCACACCACGGAACGTGTCCAGCCCGATTGCTCCAGAGCAGAGGTCCTGCATGGTCACATCCCACACCTAGAGGAGTGGAGGAGAACTATAAGAGGACGGACAAAGAGCCTGAGGTCCAGCCCAACTCTGCCAGCCACACTGCTCACCTCAAACCCAGCCAAGTGGAATGCATCGGCCATCTCCCGGTCTCCATTACTGCCCTCCTCCCGCAAGATAGCAACTCGGGGAGTGGGACCCCCTGGGGGAGAAGAAATGTCTGTGTCAGAGGACTACTTCCTCGCTCCAACCCTGATACCTTTTCTGGGGCAGGCCCAAGCATCCAGGCCTGGGGCTCCATCCCTCAGGCCCAAGGTACCCAGGAAGTACAGCCTATGCACACATGCACGCACTCACTTACCTGGCTCATAGGGCACAGAAGTTTTGGGAAAGGTGAGGGGCAGGCGGTAGCTGGGTCCTGTCCGCTCCCGCAGCCCCTGTTCCTCCTCCATCACACAGCGTGGGTCTGCTTGCAGTCGGTCCAGCTGGAAACTTGTCTCCTCCCAGAGGGCTCGAAGCTGCCCAACAGGTTCCTCCAGAACCCTGGTCCCGTTCACTGATAGTGAGACCTAGTGAGAGGGGCACATCTATCAGGGCCAAGGAAAGGACCCCCAACCTGGGGCCCTTCTGAGGCCGGCAGAGAGCCATGCCTCCGCACTGCTCTTCATCCCCTCACCATGGCGTGGGGCCCAGCACCGCCTGTGCAGCCCACTTCCAGGCAGTGGAGATCCGCGTCCCGGTAACGCTTCAGCACTTGGGCCAGGTCTGACGCCCGAACCTCCAGCACCAGGCCTGGCTCCTCAGCAAACAGCACGGGCAAGGCTGGGAGAGCAATGGGGTGTCAGAGAGACTGAGGGACGCAGGGACCAGAGACGCAGATATAGAATCAGGGGTATAGCTGAGGGAGCAGAGGTAGGGACCAGGGGTGGGGTAAGGTCTGGGAGCAGGGAAACAAGGATGTGGCATCGAGGTGTGCATGTCTCAAGAGTGATGGTCAGAACGGTGGGTGGCACCTGGCTCACTGGTCAGAGATGGAACTCAGGAAAAGGGGTTGGGGAAGACTCCATTCTTTGACAGAATGTGGAGCCTATAGGGTAGGGCAGGCAGCCTGAGTCTAGAGCCCAGGCTCCTTACCATCGACCCCAGGGGCAGTCACATCCACTTCTATCCCACAGTTCCCAGCAAAAGCCATCTCTAACAGGCAGGTGATGAGACCCCCATCGCTGACGTCGTGGCCTGAGCAGAGGAGGCGGTCTGGCAGAACGAAGAAAAGAACTCAGGAATCTCGGGGCCCAAACGTGGCCCCACCCCCAGCCCTGCCTTCTTTAGTGGGTAGAGAGTAAGTGTGGGCACACTCAGAGAACCGGAGAGAAGGGCGTCTGATGCCTCCTGCCCCAACCCAACCTGACATTCCTGCCCCATGTACCCTATCCCTGGGCCCCAGTCACCTTTCAGCAGCCCCTGGGTGATGGTGAAGGCCCGCACCAGGTTCTCAGGAAGGTCCAGGTTGGGAGGCTGCTCACCAAGCTGGGAGAAGCACTGGGCCAGAGCTGTACCCCCCAGCCGGTGCTGCCCAGGACTCAGAGGCACGTAGAGCAAGCGGCCTGGGGAGGGAAGGAGTAAGTGGAGGGAGACAGCTTGGGAGAAGCCCTTCCTGCTGTGCTTGCAGAACTGAAGTGCCCAGACCTCTCGTCCCAGGAAGCACCAGAGCATAGTCCAAGAAATACAGGGGTACAGCACTCACAGAGCAGACTCCCAAAGGAACAGAACCCCTACCCCTCCCTTCAGGACGCTTGAGGTCTGGAGTCACAGTGGCTGTGATGTCTGGACAGACAGCATAGGCTGAGATGACCAACGACCCTGCGGAACAAAGAGGAAGAAAATGAGGTACTGGTCTAGCCCAAGGGTCCCGTCCCTCGCCCAGTGAATCCCAGACCTCACCGGGAGCCCGCACAGTCTCAGAGCCAACCCGGGCAGCCATGCTGAGGGAATCCTTGCCACCATCCACCGCCACACCCAGGGCTGCCATCACTGCCACCATAGCCTCACACGCGTCAGCCAGAGCCGCACCCTCTCCCGGGAGCTTGGCTGCCCACATCCAGTTCCCGCTGCACTTCACATCCTAGGAAGAGGCAGAGACTCTGTGTTCAGTGAAGAGCACGTCTGAGTCCGGGGTGAGGCAGAAGCGCTGAGAGGTCATGAGCATGAAGGGCGAGAAGGGGATGTGAACGTGTCCCAATGCCTAGGGGTCCAGGGCAGAAGCTGCTGAGGACTGCGGACTCACCCGGAGGTCGGTGACCAGAGCAAACACCAGGTTGGTGAGGGCTTCAGTCACAGCCAGCCGGGCAGCGACCTTGGGGTCCAGCAGGCTCTTGACTGGCTGTTCTCCCAGGGCAGTGGCAGCCCCAACAAGCTCCTGGTGACTCAGTGCCACAACTGCCACATCTGCCAGAGGAGTCTGCAAGGGCCCCACGCATTGCTGCTGCGCCACCAGGCCACCCACGGAGCGGTCTACCTGTGGAAACAGGTGGGATTGACAGAAGGCCAGGGCCAGGCTCCCTGGGACAGGGGTAGGCCTAGCTTGCCCCGAACATGCAGACAACAGCTCAACTCAAATGGGCAGCAGGGCACTGTCCTGCCCCTGTCGCTCTTCCTCAGGCCTGGTGAACCCCCCACAGCAGCCCCCAGGGGAAGAGGCTGGGTTGGGTGAGCAAAGGGAAGGGTGTAGAAGGTCGAAAGGGCGAAGCAGGGGTGCACCTTGTTGGTGAGGTAGCGCTTGCTGGCCACAGCCGGCAGCCTCAGAACCCGCTCCAGAGCCTGGCGCACACTCAGTCCTGGAGGCAGGGTCAGCGGCTGCAGCACAGGAGGGCTCCTCTGGAGAAAGAACTCCTGCAACAGAAGGTGACGGTGGTATGAACACTGGGCGCACAGATGACAAAGCCCATGTAAGGTAAAGGGTGGTCTAAGGAGCTGCACCAGAGGAGAATCTGCTTCCCTCCCAACCCCACGTACCTTCCGGGGCATCTTGCCCAGCACCCAGGCCAGCTCCAGGTCCACAGGGGTTGGGAGGGATGTCGTGGGGGCATCCCCTTGGCCATCTCTTTCCACAGGGCACTCCCGATCGTCCACCAGCACTATCTACAGACCACAGGGACACCAGAGGGAATGAGACCATGAATAGCAGAAGGAAATACTTGCAGAGAGCAGGCAGAAGTGCTCTTTCCACCCTGTTTGGCTGCCCCTGTGGAATCCCTATTCTTTACCACCTCCTACACCCTGCTCCCTACAGCATGCACACCACAGTCCCCATCTTCCTGTCTCTTGCCCTTGACTGCTTCCCCTTATCCCCAGGCAGCTCCAGCAGCCCGACAGCATCTGCCATCAAGTACCTGGACCAACTCACCCTCCCATCTCCAGTGATGGTGCCAACGAAGCAAGCTGGGCAGCGTTCCCGGGCGCTGACTCGATTCAAGAAGTCCTGGTCAGGGGATCTCAGCAGAAGTGCATTCGACTCCTGATACTCAGCCCCCCATATTTCCAGGGCACTCAGGGTTGGGTCCCCAAGCTGCATATCCATGTGGGGAAGGGGAAAGAGAAGGGTGAATGGCCAATCCCAAGTCTCATGTTCTTGCTGGAGTAGGGGACAGTCAGGAGAGAGCTGGTCTTTAGGGCCGAAACCCACCTGGAAGCGGCTGGTGTAAATGACAGCTCCAGCTGGGTCACTTAGCTCCTTCAGGACATTACCTGGTGAGAGGGTTTGGGGGAGAGGCAGTGATGTGGACTTAGTCAGCAGATGGCAAAGGGCAGTTCCCGGCTCCAAAGAACCCTCGATTCTGCATACCCCTGTGTGAACTGCTACTCTACTCTCCACCTGCCCTTCCAGGCTTCCACTCCTGCCCTGAGCCCCAGATAGAAGTACAGGACCCAGAGCTGGAAAGCTGGTGGCAGAACCTCAGTGTCTCTTCCTAAACAGAACCTAGTAGCCAGGTAGGCCTAGTCGTTTGTTCCAAACCCTTCTCTCACCGTTGCCCCCGGCACCCTGGTCATGGAGGCTGCAGATGGGGTTTCCCTTGGGGGACTCCACACAAGCTCGGATGACACGGTTCATCTTTTGTTCCATCTCTGGGTCTCCCCGCTGAACAGCCCCAAAATCCAGGTCACTGGCATTGTCCCCCTGCACCTGAGGGAACACATGGTATAGCTCAGCTGGTGGGGGTGCGGGGCTGCTGGGAGCTGAAAGGCGTGGGTGACAGCACAGAGTCTGCATACGCAGCTACCCCCACTCACCTGGACAGACGAAGCAGCTCCACCCCCAACTCCAATCCTGTACACAGGACCCCCAACTTTCACAACATCCATGCCTATGAGCAAGGGAAGTAGAATCAGAACACTGGAGAAGCCACCAGAAATGTGACTATTAAGTGTAAGGATGAAGGGAAGAAAATAGGATGTGTACCCTGGTGGAACAGTGGTTTGGTCAACTGCCTCTGACTGAAAGTGCAGTTCATACACATTCCGAGGACCCAGGTTCGCATCCCGGGCTGGGGAGAACGACTAAGACATACAACAAAATAAAAATAAATACAATGCTTCTCTCTCCTCTCTCTTCCTGTTGCCTGCCTATTTGCTTTCATTCCTACCTGTAACTCGTCTTTAAAAAGAAAAAAAAAAGGAAGATACTAGGAGAGTGATCAAAATTAAAAATGTCCACATTCTTTGGGTAAATACACTTTGAGGAACTTATCCTCTGGATTTATTTGAACAGAGACAAAATCACCTATGCACAAAATTAGACATTTCAGGATTACTTGTACCAAATCTAAATGCTAATAACAGAGAAGTGACTAAACTATATCTACAATGAAATACTAGCCACCAAGAGAGAATTACATAAGAATATAATGAAATAATATGATGTCATCAAACCAAAAATAAATACAAGTTCCCCCTCCTTCCTCTCCTTGCTCCCTTCCAAATGCTGCTTCTTCCTCTCTTCTCCTTCGTCTCTTAAAGAAGGAAATCCTACAAAGCTACAGTAATCAAGACTGTAGTACTAACAAGTATAAAGACACAGATCAATGGAATAGAACTCCATAAACAAACCTGTAAATTTATAGACAATTCTCTCTTTTCTTTTTAAAGGAAAGGTGCAGGCAGGAATGAAGTAAAGTAGATAGGCAGGCAGAAAGAGAGAGGAGGAGAAAGCATTTATTTATTTTTATTTTAATTGTTCATCTTGGTTGTCATCCCTGCCTCCCCACCAATTCACAGGTGAATCCAGGTCCTTAGGGTATGTATGGACTGCGCTTAGCCAGTGGTGGCAGACCTAACTGCTACTCTACCCAGATATGCCTAGTCAATTGGTTTTTGACAAAAGTCCCCAAGCAATTCAGTGGAGATAGTAACAGTCTTCAAAAAATGGTATTAGTACAACTGAATATTCACACAGGAAAGAATGAAGCTGGACCCTGCTACCCCAAAGCATATACAAAAACTAATTCAAAATGTATCAGAGCCTAAATGCAAAAGCTGAACACTACAAAAATATTGCAAGGCAAGCTTTGGTGGAGTAGTGGTTTGGTCAACTGTCTCCAGCTGAAGCACAGTCCACATACATCCCAAGGACCCAAGTTCAAGTCCCAGGTCAGGGTGAACAACCCAGATGAACAACTAAGTAAAAATAAACCAAATGCTTCTTCCTATCCTCTCTCTTCCTGCCTGTCTACTCACCTTCATTTCTGCCTGCACTTCTCCTTAAAAAAAAAAAAAAAAAAAAAGTATTACAAGAAAACATGAGTAAATCATCATGATCCTGGGTCAAGCAATGGTTTCTTAGACTTGCCACCAAAACCACAAGCAACAGTAAAACAAAAGATAAACTGGACTTTACTAAAATTAAAAATGCTTGTGTTTCAGAGGTGAGGACACTAAGAAAAAAGTAAAAAGCCCACAGAATGGGAAAGAATATTGGCAAATCATGTGTTTTTCTAGTTAGGGTCTAGTCCCAAAAAAGACAAAAACCCTTTTTTTTTTTTTTTTAAAGAAAAGGTGTAGGCAGTACGAGTAGGTGGACAGGAAGGAAGAGAGAGGAGGAAAACGCGTTTATTTTATTTAGTTGTTTGTCTTAGCTGTTTCCCTGATCCTGGGTCCCGAACCTGGGTCATTTGGGATATATGTGGACTGCCCAGTTGCCTTATTCACCAGAATGTGCTGAAACAACTCCATTTTTAAAGTGGGCAAAGGGTCCAAACAGGTATTTCTTCTCCAACAAAGACTTACAAAGGGCCAATAAGCACACAAAAAGATGTTCCACACCATTAATCATTAGGGAAATGCAAATCAAAACCACAATGAGATACTACTTGATACCTACTCTGTCGGCTATCCTCAAAGAGACAGATAAGAATGAATAGTTGGCAAGGACAGGCAAGGGTGTGGAGAAACTGAAACCTTCATACTGCTGGGGGTCAGGGGAATGTCAAATAAGGCATCTGCTTCAGAAAATAGTCTGGCAGTTCTTTGAAAATTTGATTAAATTTACCATGTGACCCAGCAATTCCACTCATAGCTCATAGAAATGGGAATACAGCACACAGAAAAACCTGCACACAAATATTTGTACCAGCATTACCCGCAATCACTATAAAGTAGAAACAACCCAAATACTCATCAATGGATGAAGAGATAAACAAAACGTGATGTGTCCCCACAATGGAATATTATTCGAACATAAAAAGGAATGAACTACTAATTCACACTACATTATGGATGAATCTTGAGATTATTATGCTAAGTCAAAGAAGCCAGACAAAAGGGCCACATGTTGCATGATTCCATTCATATGAAATGTCCAGAACAGGCAAACACAGAGAGACGGCAAGTAGATTAGTGGTTGTTAGTGGCTGAGGGAGGAGACGTGGGAAGCAATTGCTAATGGGTTCAAGGGCTTCTTTCTGGGGCGATGAAAACATCCTACAATTAGTGGAGATCAACGCATAAGTTTGCAAATATACTGGCACACCCTGGTGGAGTAGGGGTTGGGTGCAGTCCACATACATCCAGAGGTCCCAGGTTTGCGTCACAGGGCTGGTAGGGAGTAATCAATATGAACAACTAAATAAAATAAATAGAATGCTTCTTCCACCTCTCTCTTCCTGCCTGCCTGTCTCTGCTGTCATTCCTGCCTGTACCTTTCCTTTAAAAAAAAGTTTGTGAATGTACTAAAACCCACAAACTTAGACATTTAAAACGGTGAACTTCGTGGTACATAAATTACATCTAAGAGAAGTGATTACTGAAGAAAAAAAGAAGTGGCTATATGTGCTATTTGTTTAAGAGATATATAAGTGTGTGTATATATATAGTCTGTTTACCTCTGGCAGGGTATGAAAGTAACCAATTAACATTGGTTCTCTCTAGGGAGGTCAGGGGGAGGAGTGTTTTTACTGCATAACCCTTTCCACCTTTTAAATTCTGAGACACATGACTGGGTCACCTATTCAATAAATGAGACTTGGCCTTTATCTGGATTCCACTGCAGAGCCTAGCACGGTGCACAGCACATAATGAATGAGCGCGCAGCGTCTCCCTGATTAAACTGAGCTAACAGATAAAAGGCCCTGGCACATGGCAGGTACCAAATGAACTCTGGCTGCCTCAACCTAGTGGGACGGGGCCCTGCCATGCAGCAAACCAGGGAGGACACAGAGGTAACAAAGACTGAGATTGCCCCACTGTCTCAGTGTATAAAGTCCTATCCTGCCTTGAAATCCTACATGGGAGTGAAGACATAACAGAGAAACAAAAACCGACTGAGGTGTCCTCCCAGTTGTCCTCCTGCGGCTGCCCTGTGGGAAAGCAGCTGCCCTTACCAGTCTCTGGGAGCTCCTTATCCACGTGCTCAGCTTCCATGGACCCAATGCCCCCACTAAACATGATGGGTTTGATCCACTCGCGCCGCTGGTTATCTGGGAGCTGGAGGCCAAAGGAGCGGGCAAAGCCTGGAACATAGACATCACAAGAGGGTCACCTGGTCCCGTCAATGCTCACTCAGTCACATATCCCACCATACCTCTGGGACTAGCTGCCCAGGATCCCTTACACCCGCTGGTCTCACCAGCCAGCACTGGTTCCCCAAACTTGTTGCCGTAGTCAGAAGCCCCATTACTGGCCTCAATGGCAACCTCCAGGGGTCGGGCAAAGTTCCCAGGATACTGGAAGCTCGGATCCTCCCAGGGCAGACTGTAACCTGGGAGGGAAGAAGGAAATTAGATGAACTGTGAAAACAGAGGAGCCAGAGTTTATCAGGGAGAGTCTGAGTCATCAGGGACCACCCGCCTAGGTGGTCGGTTCCATTTCAGGAAGTTCTACTTTTGGAAGGTAGGTGCAAGCACCTGCACCCCTGCTCTGCCACACCAGCCGTCCTGTGACTGGGGATCAGAGTTCTTAAGTCTTTCTAAGAACTTGGATTTGGGCGGTAGGTGATGGCATCAGAGCCACTCGGTACACAACTGTTTTGCTCAGCAGATGAGAATTTATAAAGGAAACTGCAGCTCTGCAAAGGCAGCCTGGCAACCTGGGTGTCCCCCAACCTACATTTCCCATGACCATAGTCAGTGAAAGGTCAGCTACTGTAGAGCTCTCCCTCCCAAGACAATGTACCCTCTGGCCTAAGAGAGAAAAGTGTCTGGTGTCTGAAAGGACAAAGAATTTAGACAGGGAGGAGGCAGAGGGAAAAGAGATGGGACCTGGAATGTGCAGGTTTCCAAAGCAATAGCCCGCGGTGCCGGCCACCACGTGGGCTCCTCGGCCTGTGCATTGGATGTCTCGAATCCGCCCTCCTGTGCCCGTGGTCGCACCACTGAAGGGGGCTACTCCTGTGAAGAAAGTTGGGAAGCGGTATTGGTCCTAATGAGACAAACGCCACCTCTGACCCCCGCATCAAACACAAGGACAACCAGTCTACCTGACTGCTTTGCCCAGGCTTAGCTGTGGGGCCTGGGATCCTATACTCTCTGCTCTAGCCCAGCTCACCTGTGGGGAAGTTATGTGTCTCTGCTGTGAAGACAACATGTCTCAGTCCTTGCCGTTGCCGGAAGCAGCTTGGTTGTGTGGGGTCCTCGGGCCGTAGGAATTGGACTTTCTTCCCCTGGATGGCACTGTGGACACATCCATTCTGAACCTCGCTTCCTTTCTGCGATCTGAGATCTGAGCTCACCCCACCAGGGCCCGGCACCTCCCCTCCCCTGGGCCTGATGTCCCAGCCCAAAGGCCCCAGCCCAATGCACGGCTCACCTGCTGTTGTCACAAAACTTGAGGACGTTGTTGGGGTTTGAGGATGCCTGGGTGCTGATGATGGACTCAAACAGCGAGCACGCCAGCTCCTGCCCATCCACGTGGAGCCGGCCCTTGAAGAACCAGTGTCGACTGTGCTCGCTGCAGGAGGCGGGGAAGCAGGGCGAACACACACAGTCATTTCTCAGGTTTAGCCATATCTTCTCATCAGCACAAACAGCAGAGTTATGGCCAACTCACACTTAGATATATCAAAATGTATTCCAAGAAGTCATAATCTTCAAACTTTCTATCACTATAGATTGTCCAGATCCAAAGTGAAGATAAAACCAATATTTGAATGGAGACTACTGGGTAGACGTGGAGCCCAGGTCTTCAAACAGACTCAGGAGGCCCCCAGGCCAAGAAGGCAAGTCCCCATGGTCTTCCCTTCCTAAGTCCATGCCCTCTGACATCAGAGCATCCCCAGTCCCCTCACCTATTGGACTGAGCTAAGTCGAAGGCCTCCACGGTGCTGGGGTTTCGCTTCAGCTCCTGGAAGCGCTTGGTGTAGAAATCCAGGTCCCAGGAGTCTAGGGCTAGTCCTAAGAGACAAACCCCAGCAGAAATGACAGTGTGGGACTCAGGTGGCCACATCCCAAGTCTCAGGACCCTCCTATCCTGGCCTGAGCCTTCTTCCCAGGGACCCTGCTCACCTAGCTCCTGGTTGGCTTTTTCCAAAGCCAACTGGCCCTCAGCCAGTATGTTGATAGAGCCGTCGAAGGGTGTTGGGGTATTCTCAAGGGAGAAGCTCTGGATGGGACGAGGAAAGTGCTGCTCTGTCATCCGGTCATGCAGGGTAGCCAAAACAAAGGCCTCCATCTCAGCTGAAGGGGGGTGGGCAAACTAGAGGTGGAGACATACACACACACACATACACAGGGAAGGGGTGGAGAGTTGAAGAATGCACACAATGGTCACCCTCAGTCCCCCAAGTCATATAAGGTCAGCCCACTGCTAGCTTATATGGCATCTTTGTCTGATTACAAAACGACACCCCTTCCAGGCAGGATGCCAGGAGTCCCAGATTAGTGAGGGGAGCATACGCTGGCTATTTGCCCCATTCACCCCTTACCAGGTAGCCACAGGCAGTGATCCCCTAAAAATAGGGTAACTCTAAAGCCAGGAGCTCCCTCCCTTGCTTCTTCCATCATCTCCCTAGAATTTAGGAACCACTCTCTTATCTCTGGCCAACTCTTCCTCCTGATCCCCTACCCTGATTACCGAAAACAGGTAGCGCCTGGTCGTCTCCACACGATCCACAGCCCTCAGCCCAGCAGCCCAGCACACTGACACAATGTTGGTGGATGTTGGGGTGGAGAAGTTCAGTCTGAGGAGTGGGTTGGATGGTTAGGACCTGAGAGCTTCAGTTAAGGTGGAGCTTGCCCACCGCTGTGCAGCCAGCTTCTCCCCTCCCCTTGAAATTGGCCTCCAGCCTCAAACCTGAGCACCAAGAAACCTGCTTCCAAAGGTCACTCAGATCAAACCACTCCTGTGCCCCTAGCATAAAATGCTTTGATTTCAAGTTCTCAGACCGCAACGTGTTTTACTTCCAGACATGCCTGGGAAATAACTGTCTTCAAGGATATCTTCCCACATAGGGAAGGCATGCACATGGTTCTCTAGGAAGGGAGTAGAACGGAATTAAGGAAATGCAAACTCCCTGAGGATCACAAGAGGAGGAAGAAGAGCAATGGAAGTAGAGAGGGTGGGCAGTGTGTCTGGAAGGGATGATGTGCCCTGTAATGCAGGATGAGTGGCCCCAGGTTGAGATACTTGCCTGGGCCCGACCTCCAGTAGCAGGTCATTGGAGTTGGGAAGAAGCCAGGACTCCTGAGACACATCACCTGGTAACAAGGGGCAGCCAAAGAGCCACGTCAGCTTCTCCATCTCCTCAGCGTTCGGGAGGGACTCCGCTGCAGGAAGACAGGGTGAGAACCTGAGACACTACCCTGGCACTGGGGTACCTCCCCCAAGAATTCCACCGCTCACTCTACCTGTCCAGCTCACATTGTAGCACAACTCAGTCTTCACACCCTGCAGCTCTGGCAGTTTTTCTTGCAGCTTCCTTCGAGTGTGTCCAGAGGCTGCCCCCTCATGTCCAGAGGGGCAGACATAGAAGTGAAGGACTGAAGACATCTCTGTAGGTGTCCTTGCTGGAGAGATGAGTTAGGTTCCTAAAAGAATAACATTAACTATGGCCTATCTGTTAAATCGATTTCAACTTTTCATAAAGTTGGGCCATTAGCGGCATTAGGGATGGAGTGGGGGAAGATAATAGGGGCATTCTGAGATAAGCTAACCTGAAAAATATAATCTTGGGGATTTTAACTTATCCTGCAAAATGGGAAGTTTAGTAACATGGAATCAGGGGCTACACATCCTTTTTTTTTCAAGGAAGGCTGCAGGCAGGAAAGAAGGCAAGTAGCACCAGGCAAGAAGAGAGAGGATTTTAGTTGTTCACCTTGGTTGTTCCCCACAAGCCATGGGACAGGAACCCCGGACCCTGGGATGTATGCGTACTATGCCCAATTATTCCATTAAAGTATGCCAAGACCTGTGGCTTCAAATATTATCTAGTAGACTGAACCAATGCAATCATCAGTATTCAACAATTTTTGGCCCAAACTGGTCATTTCACAATTTAATATCTGCAGACAGATTTCATAACCTATTCAATCCTGACTCTGAAACCCCAAATTAGTACATTCAAAGGCATACATGACATCTCCACATAGATGTCCCATAAACATAGGTAATAGCTTGTTCAGGAAATTTTGACTGTTTCTCCAGTATTACCACAGGAAACAATACTATCTTCTCTTGCTGAAGCCAAAACACAGGAGTCAGCCTTAATTCTGCTTCCCCTGTCTATATGCAAACCATCAGCAAGTCTATTTCCAAACATATCCCAAATGTATCCACATCCTTTCTTCTCTGCTACCATCACTCTGGTTCTAGTCAGTGGCACCACTCATCTGGACTAATGCACTGACCTACTCAATTCCAACCCAAATCACAATCCACTTGCCAGGCAGGTGGCAATAAATAAGGTCAAGGCTTCTCATCACATATGACATCTTTCTAAGTCAGTACCCTGGCTTACCTGGTCTGCCTACCTTTCTAATGTTATTTTATACCAGTCTCCTTCTCACCCTCACTATCACCACACTTACTTTTCTATTTTCATTTGCTAAATTCAGTTCCAAAAGGCATTTTTCCCACCCTGATGTTTACATGGCTGGGGTTTTTTTTTGTTAGATTTCAGGTGCAATTCACCTTCCTGCAAAGGACTTAATTAACCACTCTTAAGTCACCACCATTAGATGACCCTATTTTAATTTCCAATACAGTGCTTCTCACTATCTTGATATTTTCATTAACCTTAGCACTACCTTCCCTACTAGAACAAAAGGATGATGTAGGCATAAACTGTAACTGCTTTCTATCTGTTAGATTACCAAAGTTTAGAATTACCTGGGGTTTAAAAAAAAAAAAAATTGGGGCAGGCACCGTGTGGCACAGGTGGCTGAGACAGTTGGACCCTGTGAAGCCACAGGACCTAGGCTGGCAAACCAAAACAAAATAAATAAAAATGTTTCTTCCTCTTGTCCTTTCCTTCCTCTCAAAAAATAAAAAATTAAAAAAGGAAAAAAATCTGAATGAGTGAACTAGATTCCCATCACTCACCAGCTCCTTCCCCACTCCCTTTCCCGCCAAGTATAATTTTAATAAAGCCTACTCCTGCCAGATCAGTCTTAATCCCGCCACTCCTCAGCGGTCTCCACCCAGGCTGACCACCTTTTCTAAAAGCAGGCCCTTCACTGCAGTCTTGAACACCGCTACACTGCTTCACGGAAATTACTGCATTTTAACCACTTGGTTTCGTCTACCATTACCAGTGAACTGGAAACTTTAGGAGTAGAGAGGCAGACTTCTCTGCATCAAAGCTGTACCCCAACGAAGTAGCACGGTACCTGACAAAAGTGGTCGACAGATTAACTGTGTCGGTTGAATGGATGAACTGGGAAAGAGGGACTGAGTTAAGTGGGGTCTCTCCTGCCCAGTTTTCTATGGACCGCACGCAAGATCACGCGAACGGACGCTTGGTGGAGATACTAAGAAAGTCTGGATCAGGCGAGGAGTGGGTGGAGGAGGGGGTGCAGCACCCACTCTGCGGGCAATAGCCGTACGCACGTGGAAGCAGCAATCCCGCTTTCTGAGATCCGCGAATCGTGGCGCGCTGAATACGTCATCTGCGTGCGCCGCTGGCAGAGGCGGAACCCAGGGCGTTCCGCCCCTTCCTTCCGCCGTGGGTGGGGCGGCAGGGTTCGCTTTTGGGTTCTTTAGAGTGGCCTGTCTGCGAGCGGGCTTGACTGGGGAATCTGTCTAGAGTTTAAGTTTGCGAAACCACGGTCAATTACCTTTCTCCTCATCTCTTGTTTGAGCAAACTGTGACGGAGATGGACACTTTGCAGAAACGAAATTAGAAGCATCGTCCGTATCCAGGATTCCGTTTCCCTTCCCTTATGTCCCCGGGGCTTTTTTTTTTTTTTTTTCCCCTTTAGCTTTTTTCTTTTCTGAATGAGAGAATTTTTTAAATTTGTAGTGGAATGGGAGCATATACTTTTAATTTCCAAATTTTTCCTCGTTACTCTAACAACAAGAAAAGGAAATATTCATTCAGCACCCATTCAAGCTCTTTGTATAATCTCATTTGATCTTCATAAAAATTCTGTTTTACAGAAGCAGAAACCGAGCTTCCTTGTAATCACTTGTTCTTTAGTTTTGTAACTCAAATACTTAGCACTTTCTATTTATGTATTTTCTTTTACAATTTTTTTGAATTTTCGTAAAACGTAAACACATGGTTGTATTAGGATCCTGTCAGAAAACAGAAAAAGGCACACAAAAGAGTTTACTCTGAGAGTTTAATGGAGAATATTTACAGAGCTATGGGCAGCATTCCAGGAACAAAGCACAGTGGGAAACCCAAAGCAGGACAACAGCAGAAAGTGTTTACCTGAAGGAAAAAAAGGAATGAATGATGTTACCAGCTATGAAGAGAAGTGAGCCATAAAAAAAAAAAGGGTATCCGACAGGGGAAAGAGTGCCACGAGTACTAAGATAAGGTAGAAAGTAATAAACACCGGGTTCCCTCTTCTGTTCTTATATCCCCATGCAAACTGTCTGTTTCCCATTATCCAAGAGAGCAAGGAAGCAGTGTGTCATGCCTCAGTACACAGAATAATACTCACTCGGTGGCCCTTTTTTAAAGAGGAAGGCAGGCAGGCAGGGAGGGAGAGGAGGAAGGAGCATCTTTATTTATTTGTTCATTTTGCTTGTCCCATCCTTCCCACCTGGGGTCTCAAACCCCAATCCTTGGACTTTACTTGGACTACACCCCCAGATACTGACTTTACACCTGAGCCACCAGGGTGTATCTCAGTGGTCTTTTTAATCATTCAGGTGACTGAAATGTTCAGGGTAAAAAGTGAAAGTCTTGGTATGCTCTTGGTTCATGACCCGGGAGTAGGGGAAACAATGAAAAATGAACAAACAAATAAATAATACTTCTTGCTCCTCTCCCTTCCTGTCTCCCTACCTGCCTTCATTTAAAAAAAGTGAAAGTCTTTATCCTTATCCCTCAACCAAGCACAGAGCCAAGATCAGGGTAAGGCAAGTGAGGTATCTAGGGTCCAGGGTAAAAAAGTTAAGTAAATTTAGCACCCTAGGTGTCTCATCCTAATTAATTTCGGTTCTGTCCCAGATATAACAAGTATTGCCTATTTGCTGTGAAAATTCCAGGCAGTTGAAATAAGTGCTCTTTGACTCCCTTCAACATGTTGGTGCTTGATATCCAAGTACTCCTTAGTTTCACTCCCTCCAGATATCTCCTGGCTCCATCTAATACTGCCTTCCAGCTCTTTCTAAGAGCCTTAGTTTGCTGAGCTCTGTCTGGCCCTGTCTCCTGCACATTTTAGTAGCCCCCATGTACCACAAGGTTTCAGCTTTCACCTCCATATAATGGTTTTTAGATTCATCCCTTTGGCTTTAATCCCTCTCCTGACTTTTGTACTGTAGTTCCAGCTGCCCTCTGGACAAGCACAGTGTATTCAAAATGAGGTCTGAGATGGCCCCCAATCTTCCACACCTCCCTCTCTCTGTGACAGACCAACCATTCTCCATGCTTCCCTACATCACCTCTTCTCTCCCTGCCATTTTCCTTTTAGATCCTTAATAAATCAAACCTACTTCAGGGGCCTCCCATTCCCATGCCCCTCTCATTTGGTGTTGAGTGCTACCATTAGATTAGTCTACTAACCTGATATTTAAATCACACCAGTAGGAGTGGTGGTGGATCCCATACAATTTTCACTGATTACTATCTTAAATTCAATATTCCCTCCTATGAATTATCAGAAGTAAACCCAAGATGCATGAATATGAGAGAGGGCAATCTTCCAGAGTTGAGAAAATACTGAAAAATTTTGAAGTGATTAGATTTGGGGCTTCTCCTAAACTACAGTTTGACTGGTGTTTCTAACAAGGGGACCAGTGTGGCTGGTTCAGAGAGAAGTCTCAGCTTTCGAGTTGGGCAGGAAATTAAGTAAGTAAGGAGTTAAGGCCATAACACGATGATGAATGATGTGCTCTGGCTGCACTAAGGAAGAAACACTTCTCTCTGCATGGAAAGACCAAGGAGATGGAAAGATGCTCAGGAACTGAGTTACAAACCCGGCCGGTTGTATTTGACCTCCTGAGCTCTGTCCACCCCACCCCCAGGGAGGTCAGACAGAATGTCAATGGGGACTGGAGACGGAGAGATGGGGTCCCAGAATGCGTGCAGTGGGGCAGGGGCGAGGCGGCGCAAGCAGAGCGCCCCTAAGGATGCCGGGCAGGAAGGGGTGGGGGACGCGCCCACCGATTGCGTCACCGAGCGGCTGTCCCGAGAGCACCCGCGTCGGCGGCTTCCAGGGATTGATCCTCGGACGCGCTATGGCTGCTTATCAGCCTCAGGCTCTTGGTTCCGTGAGTGCTGTTCTGCATTCTTTGTCCTTTTTTTCCTTCTCTGTCCCGGACTTTCTCTCTTCTTCTGTTCCCTCCATCTTGCCTCTTTGTCTCTCTGACTTCGCAGACTGTGTCGGGGCGACATCATCACTGTTATTTCTACGACGCTCAGGTTCTGCGGCGCCCGCTGTCAGCCGTAATCACTTCACTCACTCACTAGGCTTCGAGCCCGTTGGGAAGCTAGGAGCAAACTAATAGCCCGCTAGGGGACTGGAGGACCCTGAGGGAGACCCCTGACGCAGCTGTCGGGTAACGGAATAACGATAGTCACGAAAGCCTCTGAGACTTCAAGGCAGAGCAAAAATACGTTCAAAGGCAAGAGCAGGTATTTTGAAAAACAGGTTGCGTGGTGGCGGGCAGGGTCAGAGATGACAGTATGGTTAAATCTTGCTAAGCAGCAATGTTTAACCTGAAGGTAACTGGGAGTTATTGAACGGTTTTAAGCAGAAGAGTGATTGGATGAAATGTGGATTTTCGTTTTCTGAGGCAGCAGTGTAGAAGATGGATTGAATGTAGGGAGAGATGATGGTGACCCTAACCATGGCAGCAGTGTTGCGCTTCCAGAGGTGAAGAAAGAGCAAAAGCATATTAAGGAAGTATAATCTAAAGGACTTCGTCTTGTGTAGGGAAAGGAATGTGATAAGGAGGACATCTGTGTTGCAAGGTAGAACTACTTGGTTGAAGATGCTGTTTGCTGTTAGTGAACATTGGAAAAGAGTATGTTTTATGAAAATTTCGTTGTTGACCCTGATTGGTGCCTGTAGGGTAGCCAGGTGGAGAATCTGTTAGGCAGATGGAAGAGAGCGAGAAAGAGATATAAAGTAGAGACTTAGGAACAATCCACATCTGTTTGATGGCTAGTAAAGATTTCCACTGGATGAGATCATTGAAGGGAAAGTGTATAGTGTTCTCAAACTTAAACTTATATCAATATTAATCTGAGGAGCTTATTTAAAATGCAGCCTCGGCATCTGGTGGCCAAGTGGAAAAGTCTACCAGATGTAGTCCATATACATCCCAAGGACCCAAGTTCAAGATTCAGAGCTAGGGAGAGACACCAAGATGAACAACTAACTAACTAACTAAATAAATGTTTCCTACTGTCTCTTCATGACTGCCTGCCTACTCACCTTCCTGCCAGCACCCTTCCATTTTTTGTTTTGTTTTTCAAGGCAGACTCTGGGATGCCCCACTACTCTGAGGATTCTAATTCAGTAGATGAAAGCCATTAATTTGCATCTTTTAATTTATTATTATTTTTAGAGAGGAAGGGAGAGAAGGAAGAAGCATTTTATTTATTTATTTTTAATAAGGAAAGGTACAGGCAGGAATGAAAGCAAGTAGGCTGCCCGGAAGGGAGAGGAGAAAGAAGCATCTTTGTTTTATTTTTATTTAGTTGTTCACACTGGTTGCTCGAACGCAGGGGTATGTGGCTTGCTCCATCAGAGGTGATTGACCCAACCACTGGTCCATCATGGTGCTCCCTCAATTTGAATTTTTAACAAAACTTAAGAGTGATTCTGAGGCAGTGATACTGCTTTGAGAAACAATAGTATTCAATGTGCCAAGCTGTGGGCAGGCTCTCAGAGGAATAGGATCTAAAAAAAATAAAAAGAAAAAGACAAAAAGTATGAGAGTCTGGGCTTTGTTTTTGTAGTTGGGCCAGTTCTGAATAATGACCTGGTCAATCCTGACAACACAGACCTTGAATGGTTGGCTGAAGTGGAATGAAAATGAAGGTTGATAGAAGGGCTGTCCATAAGGATACTGGTGTTATCTGGAACTTGAAGACTGGTGTTTCAAGCTGCTAAAGATTGACTGCATGTGGAGGATTGACCAGAAGGCTCATAGAGGGATGAGCATTGAAGGAGCAGGGACAGACCTATAATGATTTAGAATTGTCTCTGGGGATCAAGAAGGATAAAACTACTACCCCTAAGTACTCTTGAATTTAGTTAGAATTTTTAAATAAAGCATCCTGGCATTGAGAGTAGACTAAACTGGTCTTCTTCCCTAGAGTTACTTATCTATAAAGGAAGCAATATGTCCAGAATCTGTGGCAAATATACAAAGATGGTTCATGTCATCTTTAGGAAGTCTACATCTTTTTTTTTCCCCCCTAAAGGAAAGTACAGGTAGGAATGAAGGCACGTAGGCAGGTAAGAGGGAAGAGAGGATGAAGACGTATTCATTTATCTTATAGAGTTGTGCATCTTAGTTGTTCCCCCTGGCCCCAGGTCTCAAACTTGGGTTCCTGGGTTGTATGTGAACCAGTGGCCTTATTGCTAGGCTGCCAGGGCACTTCAGGAAGTCTCTATCTTAACTGAAAAGACAGAACAGGAAACAAATCCATTGAGATTGTATTTTATGTGGATTTAGTTTATGGGAAATCAATTTTATATACTTAATTTGAAAAAGGAAATAGTGGTGCATCTTGTGGCTCAAGTGACTGTAACAGCTGGGCTGTGTACCATGTAAAGTCCTAGGACTGGGGTTTGTAACCCAGGACCAGAGGAACCAACTAAACTAAACAACTAAATAAATAAATATGCCTCTTTCTCCCCACTCTCCCTCCATCCCTTCCTCCCTCTCTTTAGAAAGAAAGAAAAAAGGCATGCCTTGTTGGCTCAGGTATTAGGTCCGCCTCTGGAGTGCAGTCCAAGGACCTATATTCACAGCCTGGGGCTGAGGGAACAGCTAAATAAATAAAATGTTTATTCCTTCTGTTTATTCCTGCCTGCCTTCATTCATGCCTGCCTTCCTCTTAAAAAAAGGAAAGAAAGAGATAAAAAAGGAAATGATTAAGAATTATACTCTGCCTATGTCCTTTTTGTACACTGTCTGCTATTTGGCATATTAATATCTATGGGTTATTATGTGCTATTTTTTTAAAGGAAAGGTACAGACTGAAATGAAGGTGAACAGGCAAGCAGGAAGAAACATTTATTTATTTTATTTAGTTGTTAATCTTGGTTGTTTCCCAGACCCCAGATTTTGAACTGGGGAACTAGCGAGGTATGTGGAATGCTCCTGGTTTAAACTGCTAGGCCACCAGGGCACACCACTATGTACTATTTTTTATGAGCAGTATGAAGGATTTTTTCAAGAATGATTTTGACATTCTTTGACTTGCTGACTTTAAAACCAGATAAGACCCCATATAAGCTGGGGTACCACTATGCCTGGTGATATTTGCTCTTGATAGATGTGCAGAGTCTGTGGGAGCCCCCCAGAAGAAGCAGTATTCTTCCTGGAATGGTCAGAGAAAGAGCTACAGAGGAATACAGTATATATTCCAGTTGGCTGCTTGAAGGATTGGTATAGGTTTGTTAGAGAAAAAGGAGAACAAAACTGTAGGGCCAGCTGTCTAAGGTAATTGACTGGCTAGACTAAGACTTTTTTTCACGTTCTAAACACATTTTCATCTTCAGTTTTGTGCCCTCTTGATTTTTTCCTTCTATTTCTTTATTCTTCCCCAAATTTCCTGGTGGGCAGGATGGTCATGAAATTATTTTAACTGGATTCACTTTCCTCAGGAGCAAACCTGGCTTGAAGCTGCTAAGGCCTTCATCCAAAAGACCCTGTGTCCAGCTGGTGAGGAGCCCGGTCAGTTGGCTCAGCTGATAATTGACTGTGTGAAGACTGTCTGGTTGTCCCCGGGAAGGAGCTATGGTTTTACGTTGCCCCTCAGCTACAGGTAAGGAAAGGTAGGATTTCGGTAGAGGTTAAACCTAGGATGGAAAGGAAAGGATCTCTAGTTTAAAAGGGGGAGGAATAAGAAGTAAGAGGGAAACTTGTTAAGGGGAGGAGAAGGTGATCTTCTGCCAAACTTTTCTGTTTTCTATCAAGCTGTTTTCTTTTTCCTTTAGTTTCTCTAAATTGATATAAGTCAAGTTTAGCGCAAAGGAGAAGGGAGGGTAGAACATTTGGAAAAAGCTCTCCAAGTGGGGAGAGACTGGTATATTATTTTATGTATTAGGAAACTGATACAGAGAGATGGTGTCACCAAGTGCAGAGAGTTTTAAGTTTAAGGTTTTCTAGTGTGTTTTTGTTATTATTTTTAGTATGCTGCCATTTCCTAAACCATTCTAGGCATTGTTAATAATAATACCACAAGGGGTTCGCCCTTGTGGCTCAGGTGACTGGCATGTAAGCCCAAGGATCCCGGTTTCATGACCTGGGACCAATCTGAAAAAACACAATGAACAGCTAAATAAATAAAGATGTTTCTTTCTCCTCTTTCTTCGTTAAATTCTTTTTCCTCCTCTTCCTTCCTCTCTTCAATAAAGAGTGTAAATAAATCACCACAACAAATGGGTTCCTTAATGGATATAATTTTCTTTAGGAGAGCCATGAGGCTTATTAACATGTTAAAAACTCTGAAAAGTCCCAAAAGAAATTTGTTTACCTCCTCATAGAAATAACCGCGATTGCTGCTTTCTGCTGGCCTAGCATTTTAACCAGGTACTAGTTTATATACATCCCAAGGTCCCTAGTTCAAGTTGTGGGGCCAGGTAAACAACTAAGATGAACAACTGAATAAAATAAAGTGCTTCTTCCTCGCTCTCTCTCTTCCTGCCTTCCTGCCTGCACTTTTCCTTTAAAATAAATAAAAAATAGCCATGATTTTGAATATGGGGTGTATTTGTCTTGTGCATTTCTAAATGTTTTTATTATACATGTATGTGTCCCAGAGCAATATGCAGTAGAGTTTTCCATACTTTCAGACTTTGTAGAAATGATTCCATGCTTTATAGATTGTTTACTGTTTGCTTTTTGTGCTTAACATTATGCTACTAAGATTTATTCATATTAATAGCTCTCTTGTATTTGAAATACTCTATGGTATTATGTGAAATGGATACATATGTATATACACACAGTCACACACACATATATGCACATATATGTATATATCACTGTTTATTTACTCTTTAAAAATAAAAAATGGGCATGCCCTGGTAGAGTAATGGTTAGGTCAGCTGCCTCCAAAAGAGTACAATTCATTTACATCCCAAGGACTGAGTTTTATGTCCCAAAGTGAACAACTAAATGAAAGTAAAAATATACCCTGGCGGAGCAGTGTTTAGGTTGATTTCCTCCAAAGGAGCCAGATTACATACCCCTGGGTTCAAGTCCTGGGTCCAGGGGTGGGAGGGAACAGCCAGTGTAAATAAGTAAATAAAATAATAAAATAAATATTTTTCTTCCTCCTTTCTCTTCCTGCCTGTCTGTCTATTCACCTTCATCTCTATCTTTCCTTTCCTTTAAAAAAATAAAAGACATAAACTGGTTGGGCACAGTCCACATACATCCCAAGGTCTCAGGTTCACATCCTGAGGCTGATGGGAACAACCAGGATGAATAACCAAATAAATAAAGTGCTTCTTCTTCCTCTCTGATCCTGCCTGCTTTCATTCCTGCCTGCATCTTTCCTTTAAAATAAATAAAGAAAATTAAAAAGGTAGAAATCTGTTTGACATTGTTTAGTTTGTCATTGCCCAACTTATTTGTGCACAGGACTTTTCCCTGGCACCCCCTTAACCTGCTTATGGCAGTTTGGGAACCTCTTCACTTAGCTATTATTTATCACTTTTTATGAAACGCATCATAATTTATAGTGATTCAGCAGTTCTGCAACACTTTGCTTAAGAATAACTGGTCTCAGACATCTCTTGAGATTTGGGCACTCTTGATACTAACTCCCATCTCGCCTCAGCATTTCAGCCAGTCTCTAGTACTGTGACACTCTAGATTAGGAAGGTGGCTTGGCTAGGGCATTGAGGATGTGCCTTTTAGCAGATGCCCAGGTGCCCCCCGAGGAGTTCTGTGGAGCAAAGAGCTGAGAAGTTGTCACAGGAACTCTTTGTGGTGTCTATAAACCTGCTCTTCCATTCCTACTTCGTTTCTTTGGATCCCCTCTGTGACAGATCTTTTTTCAAGGTATCATTCAGCCCAGACTTTCTTACTGTTTTCCCTAGGCGGTAGCCAGTCTTTGGACCCACACCCCATCCTCATTTTCTTAGGCTCTGAGTCCTAAGACTCTTCCTCGTCAGTCATTTGATCTCTTCTCTTAGCCCTCCATCAACGTTTCCTTAGGATCTTGGGAGATTTGGGGGCATTCAGGGTAACTTCCTAGCACCTTTGCAGGACCTCTGCTCCCTTTACAGCTTCGTCTCAGTTCAGGACCTCAAGACCCACCAGCGTCTCCCATGCTGCAGCCACCTGTCCTGGAGCAGTAGTGCATACCAGACTTGGGCCCAAGAGGTTGAACCAGGTGGGACCCCCCTTCCTCGGGAGCGACTGCTACTTATAGGGACACTAACAGACCGATCAGGAGACTTGGAACAAGAGTGCAGGGATGGAAACCTCTATGTGAGAGATAACACCGGTGTCCTGGGCTGTGAGGTGAGTAGGAAGGGGGAGGTCAGAATGGTATCTGGGAAGAGAGGCAGTTAAGTCTCTACAGGAATAAAGGTGGAAGGTGAGAAGATGGGATGCTAGGGTTCTCGTTAATCATGCTCTTGGTCTTTTTTAGCTCATCAATCTGGACCTTTCTTGGTTGGGCCATCTCTTTCTGTTCCCCAGCTGGAGTTATCTTCCTCTTGCCATGCGGAACTCTTCAGGGGAAGGGCACTTGGAACTCTGGGGTGACCCTGTGCCTGTGTTTCCCTTGACTGTCAGTCCTGGTTCTCTCACCCCTGTCCCTATTCTCTACCCAGAGACTGCCTCCTGCCTACTCAGGCACAGGTAATTCTTTTCTCTGTGGGGAGGGAGCACTGTGAAACTGGGTGGAAGATGACAGGGCAGTGGAAGGAAGGGAAGAAAGGTATTGAGATTAATATTGATGGACTATTCCAAAAGACGGGAATGATGGCGCCTCTCTGAGTGTTAAGAGGAGGAGTCCTCCAGGAAAGTGCCTTATCCAAGGGCAAGAAGAAATTGTGGAAGTTTTTAGAATAATAAATTCTATGGAAATTTAAAAACTGCTAGATTATATAGTGAAGGGGGCAGGCATTTGTAGGGGAAGATGAACTAAAACTGGCTTTTTCTCTCATTTCCTTTCCATAGAAGCAGGCTCAAAGTTGTACAGCCAAATCTGGCTGGGACGCTGGTTCGACTGAGTGCTCTGGTGAGAAGTCAAAAGAAGGCTTACTTCATCCTGTCTCTTGGTGGATCATCTCCAGCTGGCAGCCAGGCTGACAGCCATGTGTCTGTCATCGTGCAGGTCACTATTAGCGTCAATGCTGGCATTCAGTGCAGGAGCATGGAAGGTGAAATCGTGTTAGAAGTCTTTTTAATTTTTTTAAAAGGAAGGTACAACCAGGAATGAAGGCAAGTAGGCAAGCAGACAGGAAGAAAGAGGAGGAAGAAGCACTTTTATTTTTTATTTGGGTGTTGACATTGACTGTTCCCCAACCCTGGGTCTTAAAACCACGACCTTTGGGTGTACGTGGGACTGCTCCCAGAGTGTGCTGGACAGCTAGGCCACCAGAGCAAGCCCAGTGTTAGAAGTCTTAATGGAAAGTTTGTATCAGAGGAGGAACCATGTCTGGAGACCACTCTGGAGAATTGTTTTCTGGAACAGTGCTTTGGAGGGAAGATTCCAGGTACCATCATTCCTATGTATAGGAGGTAGGGAATAGCTTTCTGCTGTTCAATTCTTTAAGTAAACAGCTTGTGACATTTTGTTTTTGCTTTTGTTGTTTTGTTCTTTTACCCCAAGTCCCAGGTCTTAAACCCAGGTCCTTGGGCTTTACATGGTCTGCATCTTGGTGGTCTCAGACAGCTGAGCTACCAGATTCACCTACATGTGACATTTTAAACCACTTGTTTTTCTCCTGCATTAGAAGGATGACCAAAAAAAAAAAGATTCATCTTAGTACCATTAAGACATTGAATACAGGCACTTTTTTTTTAAAGGAGGTGAGACGGGCAGACAGGACGACAGAGGAAGAGAATCACTTCATTTTTATTTAGTTGTTCACGTTGGTTGTTCCTTCTGGCCCCAGGTCTTGAATCTGGGACCTTGGGATGCAATGCAGGCACTTTTTAAAAAAACTTAGTATTTATTACTGACTTTTTCTACATCAACTGGTACAATTTTAAAAGCATTACTATTTTTTTTAATTTTATAACTTAAGTAATTACCTGGAGTGTTTCAAAAGCACTCCAAACAAAGGATGAGAATGCTCTCTAACATGCATATCTTAAAAAGGAAACTGTAAAATTTATTAACACTTTAAGAATTGTCTGTGTGTGTCATGAGCTTGAATAACAGTGATTAGAGTACAAAGGAACTAAAATGCTAAAACTAGAATTCTTAAAAGCTGCCTAAATTCTGGTCCTGGTTTTCCCTGCTGAGTTTATGTATCTTCTTTACATTGGAATGTTTTAAGTCTCCTAGAAATTATTAGAAAGTTCTCTGCAAGGCAGGGTTGACTCATTCGTGTATTATATGTCAAAGAAGAAATCTGTGAAATGCACTTGAATTGTGCAGGGTGACTAAAACCTATTAGGTAGATCCATATAGATCCTATATGATACTGATTTATAGATCAAACAGACTATTACAAAACAGTAACTTCCAAGATGTGTAGTATAGTTGGTAATTGCTGTAGCAGATCAATTAGAGTTACTGTATAAAGGCAAAATTTGTGAGCAAGATTAGACTTGATCTGGGTTTTGAAGCATAAATAGCATTTGAATCACTAGAAGACGGGGGCATATATTTGGTATGTGATATTAGACTCACAGGGAAGGGTGTGGGTAGAAAGGGCAGGACTCGGGACAGGTGTTCAGATTCTGGCATCGGGATAGAAGAAAGGAAGGACCCCAATATCTGAATTAAGGAGAAAGAGTGGCAGTATTAGAGGGCCTAGTAAGAGCTTAGTGGAAATCTAATGAGCACGAGGGTGGAGACAGGCGTGGGGGTTCAGAAGTAGCAGTATTCATTCATTGTTCCAGCGAAATTTATTAACTACTTGTTCTGCAGAAAGCGAAAAGAGATCTTAGCAATACCTTATTTTGAGTTGTGACATTCAAGGTCAGCTTGGTGGCACTCAGCTGGTTTTAGAATAGAAATAGAAGTTTGTAAAGTTGAGCACAGGAGACTGTGAGGTTCAGGTGTCTTAAGTCATCAGTGTTGAAGCCCCTAAGAATGAGACAGTGCTATTATACCCATGCGAGGAGGATGGCCTTGAAGTTGATATATTTATGAGAAGTTTCTTTTTTCTTAAATTTTTTCAACAACCACTTTTCTCCAGTCTGTAAGTAGTCTATTAATTTTCATTTTCCTACTTCGATGTTTCTCATTTTCCTATAAAATAAAGTCTTTAGCATGTCATTTCTGGGTTTTTTTGGGTTTTTTTTTCCCTCCCATCTTGACTCCCTCTCATTGTCTCCTGAAACTCCCAAAATGTTCTTTATCCAGTGTGGTCAGTGTTTTCACTGCCTTGCTCATTCTGAGTTCTGAACATTTCTGTGTGTTGCCTCCTACCCAAATTACTTTCTGTCTCCTCTCCATTTAGACAAATCAGAGATGTCCTTCAGGACTCTGTTTAAGTTGCACTTTCATCACGAGGCCTTCCTAGTCATGCCCACCCTCCCCAACCTTCTTTTTTCTCTGAAATGTTGCCAGATATGTAGTATTTTTCACACTTGGTCATGCAGTTCTCCGTATTATTATTTGGGTTTGTGTCCATGTTCTCCAGTGGTTTGAAATATTTTGAGCCAGAGGAAACATCGTATTTATTTTCTTTCACATCTATCCTAATACTGAGTACAGACATACCCAATATGTATTGATTGAATTACAGAAAGTTGTAATATATTATGGAGAGGGATAGAGAAATGCAAAAATGGTGTACTTTTATGAATGGAATAATTATGTAATTTGGAGGAAATTTTAGGGATGATTTATATAGTAGGGGAGGGATTAAGGAATATTTGGTGGCATGCCCTAGTGACCTAACAGATAAGGCTACCAGACATAGTCCATATATATCCCAAGGACCCAGGTTCAAAACCCAGGGAACAGCCAAGATGAACAACTAAAGAAAATAAAGTGCTATTTCTTCCTCTCACTTTCTGTCTGCCTATTCGCCTTCATTCCTGCCTGTACCATTCCTTAAAAAAACAAAAAAGAAAAATATTTGGCATCTCCTGTGGGGAAGGGGGTGATCCTGAAAGTTCTGTGGCTTAAGATTTAATTGGCAAGCAAGGAAGACGAAGGAGAAAGGCAAGACTCGTGAAGGAAAGGTCTTTGAGGCCAGATCATGATAGAAAGGGACTCTGGCAGGGGGACAGCCTCACAGAAGATGTCTCATGCTCCGTGTTGTCTGCCTCTGTACAAGCCAGGTCCCTGCCCAGCTGGTGTGGCACCGAGTCCTTTGCCCTGGGAGGGCCTATGTGCTGACACAGCTGCGAGTATCCAGGATCCGTGGTCACCGTTACCGTGTTTGGATGACTAGTTCCTCCTCCCGTCTGTTGCCATTGAAACCAGAATGTGTGCAAGAGCAGACCCTGGAGATGGACGGACCCCTCTTGGAGACTGACTCTAAGCCACTCCCCAAGCCAGGCAGTCCCCAAGATGGGAAGGAGCAGAAAGGTCCTGTCCGAAACTCCAAGCTCTTATCATATAAGGTGAGCATGAGCGGGAGATCCTAGAACTCAAAGGGCAGGAAATAGGCATCTCCAAAGAGGAAGCAAATAGGGATAAACTGGACCTTTGGCCTCCTTGCAGGGAATGGTCACTGGCCTGCTGAACAAGGCTGCTGGCCTTTATGAGCTGGACAGGAAGCTGGGACTCTGTCTCGCCTACCAGCAATTCCATGGCTTCAGGCGAGTGGTGCGACCAGGAGTCAGTCTAGAGGTATGAGAGTGATCAGGGCTGGTGACAAAAAGGCCATCTCAGAGTCTCTAACTTTATGAACTTTTTTTTTTTTTTTTTCCCCAAGCAAGGTGGAAACCTCTACAGCAAAACTGTAAGATATAGTATATGTTGGAGGGTGGGCATTGCACGCTTTTGTTAGGAATGACGTAGGTAGCACTGAAGTCAGGGAGGCCCAGAACAAGGGGTCGGAACCTGAGTATCTCCTCCCCAGAAAGCCTTCTCACTGGAAGAGCAGGTGCTAGACGCTGGGGCTGTAGCAAGAGTGTGGGGAGAGTGACCTCACCTAAGCATTCCAGCCAGGAGCCTGGGGCCCACAAAAGACTGGGTGGAACTTGTGGGAGAGGAAGGCTTAGTGCAGAGGCAGTAGTTTGTGATGGAAGGCATGGAAGCCGGAGGAAATAGCCTGTGTAGGAGAGATTGTTTCTCTTGGAACCCAGGCAGTGGGAGCTGCCGTTAACTCTGCCTGGTGTCATTGAGCTGGGAATATCACCTCTGCTCTCTCACTCTTCTGCTTTCTCTCAGCTCCAGGATGTTCATCTCCTGCAGTCAATGGGCGGAGGGACAACAAGACCAGTGTTAGCTCCCTGCCTCCGTGGCGCTATTCTCCTTCGGGGCTTCTCTCGCCAGAAGCCTGAGACTCAGTCTTCCCACACAGCCCAGGGGGCCTCCCTGTATGAGCAGCTGTTATGGGAGCGTCAGTTAGGACTTCCCCTCTACCTGTGGGCCACCAAGGCCCTGGAGGAGCTGACCTGCAAGTGAGGAGGATGGAGGTCTGGGTTGGGGAGGCGAGAGGAGCAGGCATGGTCCTTCCTCTGACAGCAGCAGGATCCTGGCAAAGGCAGGTCTTTGGGGAAGTGACTCCACTTCTTTCCCTGCCCAAGGCTGTGTCCCCATGTGTTGAGACACCAGCAGTTCCTGCAGTATTCCTCTCCTGAGAGCCCCAGCCTGGGACTGCAGCTCCTGGCTCCAAACCTGAATGCTCTGGCTCCACCATGCAGCTCCAGTCGTAGTGCGCACAGTGAGATCCTTAATGAGCCCCATCAGTGTCCGCTCCAGCAGGTTCGAGAGTGTGGCGGGAGGCTGGATGGCAGAGCTGATGCACTGGGGGACACCTGGCACGTGTGGAGTTCACCATCGCACTTCTCCTCTCTCTGGGCAGTACACTCGGCTGCAGACTCCCTGCTCTTTCCCCACTCTGGCCACCCTGAAAAAGGAAGGGCAGCGCAGGGCCTGGGACTCCTTTGATCCTCCGACCCTTCTGCCCCTCCCCGAGGCTTCTTACCTGACCAGTCGCCAACTCAATCAGCGCCTCTCCTGGTCCTGGATCCGCCTGTTACCCTCCACCCTCAAGCCAGCCCAGGTAAGTGGGTCTCCAGCAGGGCTCAACACTTTCTCTTCTCGCCACTCTCACTGCCATGACTAAAGTGACGTCTTACCATTTTGACTGAACTGGCCTTCTGACCAGACTGCCCCATCTCTTCTTGGCCCATCCTATTCATTCTTCCTGCAGCAATTAGAAAGAGTCAGGTAAAATGTAGCTTGAATTATAAAATTCTCTTGCTCTGAATCCTTGCTTTTTGGTTTGTTTGTTTCTCCCAGTACACATAAAATAAAAGTCAAACTTCTCCTGTTTTGTGAGGTCCTGCTTAGTCTTCTACTACTTTCCTCATTTTTTTTTTTTTTTTTTTTAAAGGAAAGGTGCAGGCAGGAATGAGGTTGAGTAGGTAGGCAGGCAGGCAGGAAGAGAAAGGAGGAGGAAGCATCTTCATTTTATCTTCATTTAGTTGTTCACACTGGTTGTTTCCCCACCCCAAACCCAGGGGTCTGTGGCCTGGCTCCTTTGGAGATGATTGGTCTAACCACTGCTTCACCAGGGCACCCTCACTTTCCTCAGTTTGAACGCTTTCTCTCCTGTTACTAAATGTGTGAACACATGTACTTTTTCACATCTGGCTTCCCCACTTGAATATAAATTCTTTGAGATCAGAGATCATGTCTTTATGTTCAATCTGTAACTAACATTTAGCATAGTGCTGGTACATAGTAGATGCTCAATATTTGTGTAATAAATACTTGATAACTCAGCCTTCATCTCCCTACAGGTTTTAGTTGGGGTTCTGGTGGCTTCATCTCATAAAGGTTGTCTGCAACTTCGGGACCAAAGCGATTCCCTCCGCTGCTTACTCCTGGCTGAGCACTCTCGACCCCTCAGTGATCCCCAGCTCATAGGTTTGGAGTTCAGAACTGGAAGAAAGATGGTGGCAGGGCAGAGGCAGAACAAGGATGGGGGCTTGGAGGACACACCTGCAGGGATTTCCTGGCGATGTAGAATTGGCATATACTGATCCCCAGTTTTAGTAGTTCAGGAGGTAGAGAGAAGGAACAAGGGGTTCCCAGCCCTTAACTCCAGTTCCTATCACTCATTTCTCTTACCATAGTTCCAAATAGGCTCACTAGGATGACAACTCCCATTTTCTGATTGGAAGAATAGTCTTATTGAGACTTAGGGAAAGCCTTAAAAGGAAAGTTTCTTAGATCTAGGAACAGGCATTTGTGAGAAAACAGAATCAAAGCCTTTCAGACTAGGGTGCCAGGGGTGGGATTAGATGTGAGAATCAAACAGGTTTTCCCTTGGAGGTATCACGTAAGGCGGGGATCAAATCCGGGCCTTCACATTGTGTTAGGGGAGCAGCTCTGGCCTGGGTTGAGCAAAGAGACCTGTACGGTGGTCCTCTTTACTGCCCATCCCCCGGTGCTCTCTCTCTTTTTTTTTTCCCCCTTTGTCAAGGTTTTAAACCCGGGTCCATGGCTTTCAGGGCCTACATCTTAGCTACCTGAGCCACAGAGAGGATCCAATTTTCTCTTCTCATCTAAACAGAAAACCTTCTTCCTCTAGGCTGCTTGGTGCGGGCAGAGAGGTTCCAGTTGATCATAGAGAGGAATGTCAGAAGCAATTTCCCTTCTTGGAAGGAGCTGAGCATGACAGACTTCATCCAGAAGCAGTGGGCCAGGTTGGCTCCTTGGGGTAGTGGCTGTGCTCAGAGTCTCTGACGGGCGGGGAAAGGCCTGGTGCAGGTGGTAGGCCACTGGGCCTACAGTACCCAATGCCTGCATTGCTGAGAAACCTGATTCTCATCTCTTCTAACAGAGTTTATGTCCAGTTCTTTCTGACCGATGCTCTGATCCTGCGTGTGCCCAGGCCATTCCTTCACTCAGCCACCTCCTCAACACCTGAGACAGAGCCCTCCCTCCCAGAGGGTTCCCATACAGGACAGAGCCGGCTCTTTTTGCTGTCCCACAAGGAGGCACTGATGAAGAGGAATGTTTCTGTCCCCCCAGGAGCCAGTCCAGAGGTGCCCAAGCCAACCCTCAGTTTCTACATATCAGGGAGCTGGCTTGGGGGCACACAAAGGAAGGAGGGCACTGGATGGGGCCCACCTGAGTCCAAGGGAGATGAGAACAAGGATCAGAAGGTAAACAGGGACTGTAGGAACCTAGGACCAGCCCTCCTGCCCAGAACTCCTGTCCAGAACCCAAGCGCCTGGTTCTCCCTCCCTTGCAGGTCCTCCTTATCTTCCTCGGCTCCTCGGTTCGCTGGTTTGAGTTCTTGCACCCAGGGCAAGTGTACCGACTTGTGGCTCCTGCCTCTTCTGTGAGTTCCTTACCACATTGTACCTTTTCTCAGAAAGCTTTTTTTTCTGTCTTGTGTCTAGAGGGAGTGCCAGTGCCTGGTTACCGTAGGTCTCCGAGAAGAGGGTTTAGATAAAATAGAAGGCCTGTCTGTGCCTAGATTGTTTCCCTCACCAGGCCCCAGAGAGAAAATGAATGGGGTTAAATATTTCACGAACCTCCCTCTGGACCAGGACATACTCAGAGACAGTCTTCCCCTTCTTGGCAGACACCGCTGTTGTCCAAGGAGTGCAATTCATCCCGTGCATCGCAGCGTCCTCTGGAGTTGGCTGGCTGTGCGTCCTGCCTCACTGTCCAGGATGAGTGGACTCTGGAACTGGAGAGCTCCCAGGATGTCCCAGATGCGCAGGGTGTCAACCAGACACTGCCTGAATCCTCGCTGGCCAAACTCCTCAATGGAAAGTAAATATCCAAGAGCCTGTCCAGCCGAGTCAGCTGCCCTCGCCCCCCCCCCCCCCCCGACCCGCCTCCCTGTGGTTGGGTTTGGTGTGAGGTCTGTGCTGCTGCAGTGTTTCTTTAACATGATCTAGCTCCATGAGTTGGTGTGAGGCGGAAGTTGTATTTCAGACCTGAGTTCTCCCTTTGTATGAAACTATTTAGAAAGGGTGTGAGCAAACTTTCTCACAGTTAAGGAAAGGCTGTAGCAATAAAAGGAAATCTAAGAAACATTAAAAAATAACCAGCAACAAAAAGATATACACTTGTGACTTAGGCAGCTACGGTCTGGCCATGCCTAGGACCTGGGTTCAAGATGTGGAGTTGGCGGTAAAAAAAAAAATAGTAGGACAAAAGCTGGAAATGTATAGAGAAGGGCCTTCCTTTAGTTCAAGAAGGGGCCAGCTTTTGACTTCAGAAACAGCCGTACTTTCTCATGTGAACTTTTTTGAGAAAGCTGCAAGTACGTGTGAAGAAGCTGCAGAGATGCTCCCCTATGTAAAAAAAAAAAAAACAGAAAAAACTTAATGGATTATATGTGTGATTTTCACAAAACTGGTCTCTGAAGTGAATGTTTTCTGGTAGGCCCTAGTGGCTTAGCAGTTAAGTTGCCAGCCTCTGTGTGGTGTAGTCCATGTACATCCTGAGGACCCAGGATCCTGACCTAGGTGTGATGGGGTTACGGGGGCAATCCAGATGAACAACTGAATACGATTAATGCTTCTTCCTTCTCTCCCTGCCTGCTTGCCTTCATTCCTATCTGCACCTCTCCTTTAAAAAATAAGACGGGAATGTGTTCTAGGACCTATGATTTAAAGGAGGGCGGGTGAGACCAGTATATAAAGCTGCAAATGATGGACTGACTGAGATTTTAGCTATTAATGAAAGTGGAAATTTAATTATAGTGTATTTCTTGGTAAGGCCTGTCGTTACAAAGTTGTATAGGTTTTGAGTGACCTGCCACAACTCTTACTTTTTTCCCATAAGCCCCATTATTTTGTGTGTCATTTGACATAATATAAGGCTTTTCATGAGTTTCTGGATGATAATCAGCAGATAATTTCACTCCTTTTTCTGTCCCTGGGTCTTACTCCCCATTCTTTACTTCCTGTGCCTCTGTTCTCACTGGATTTCTCTGACCCTCCAGCCTCACCGATTCCTTGGTGTCCTTCTCAGCTGAGATTTTGTCACAGACACTGTGTGAGCCACTTCGAACCTCTCTCTGGATGAAGTCTGGTAATGGTTCCTTCTTTGGAGGGAAGGTATGAAACAGTTATGGAACCTGGTGGCCCTGACACATACCACTGACCTCTCTGCTTTCCTTCTGTAGGGAGCACTGGGGACATGAGAGGATGTGTAAAGCTAACCGTAGCTCTGGAGACTGCAGACTGTGAATTCCCCCCTCACTTGGACATATATATCGAAGACCCACACTTGCCTCCACCACTGGGACTCCTTCCAGGAGCTCGAGTCTACTTCAGCCAACTCGAAAAAAGGATTTCTAGGTGAAGATCTGTGTGGCTGACCTTGTCACCTCTCCCTACTGATGTTCTCTTGACTAGTGACCCTATCTAACCTGCCTCTTGACATTGCCTTTGATATGTTAGTCTGCCATTATGCCCTCTCCCCTCTCAAGATGTTCCAAACCAGTCCTTTCCTCATTCTTGCTCAGGAGGAGTCCCCAAATCTGTGATGCAGTCCTGGTGCCTACCTAAAATCGACCCTTTTGTTCGCCTACACTTTCAGATTCCATAATGTTTACTGTTGTTTCCGGTCGTCCACTTACGTGAAAGTCCTGAATTTTCCCTTGGAGACCACTATCAGGTCAGTGTTCCAAGCCGTGACCCCCTCACTTCACAGCCTCACATTTGCATCTCACACATGTTCCTGGCTTTGAAATATTTGCTATAACGACAGTCTCCTCCAACCCCAGCAGAATGTGTTGGGTCAGAAGAATTTTCTGTGCCCCAAATGAAAAAATTCCCACTTACCCTTTACCCAGAAAGACTTCATTTTCTAGGCTCTTAAGGCTTTTCAGTCTAAAATGCAAATTTTTTTTTGCATTTTTGGCTAACATTTTGGTTGTTGAGACCTGAGAAATAATCAATGTCGATCAAACATCAGGAATCCAAATGGGGGCCATGTGGCTTCCGGGAGAGCACAGGACCCTCTACTGCCCCTGTGCCTGCTAATGCATTCCAGATGCATCCTGCTTTCAGAACCCTGTTGACTGTTTCTTGACCACCTTTCCTCTCTTTCTTTAGTACTCCCCTGCCTCACATCTACCTGGCTGAACTTGTGCAGAGTGACCGGCCCCCATTCCAGGCCATAGCCACCTGCCATATTGTTTCTGTCTTCAGTCTTCAGCTCCTCTGGGTGTGTGCCCATTGTACCAGCCTCTGCTCCCAGGTATGGGAAGGGACAGGCTAAGGTGGGGGCAGGGTACCAGAGGTATGTGAGCGGATCTAGAGGATTTTTCCAGTCACTGTCTTTATCCTAGGGAAGGTGTACCCGCCAGGTCTCCACTTGCCCCACTCAAACATCTGTAAGCCAGGCCAGCATCAGGTGAGAGCACAGGTCCACTGCCCCATTGACTTCCCTTTAATGTGACTTGGTTTGCTGTCCCTAGATTCGGCAATTCCTGGTTTGTGGGAATTGCTTAATGTTTTTTCATGAATAAATGAAGATAAAATGACTAAAGATAAGAACCTGCACAGTGGGGAGGAGGGCAAGTTGGGCTTAGGTGACTGGTCACCTGGGTTTGCTGTGGGATTTTGTTTCTTCCTCTTCCTTCCCCCAGGTTCCTGGTGGAGGATGGGACTGCTGAAGCTATGGTGACCTGTAGGAATCATCATGTGGCAGCAGCACTAGGATTGTGTCCTAGTGAGTGGACCTCTCTCCTTGAGTTTGTCCGAAGACCAGGGAGAGTGGCCTTGCAATTTACAGGCCCCGGAGTCCAATCTGAGGTGAGAAGTGACTGAGAGGTGGGGCTCAGCCCGATTACTGAGTGGAAGAAGGTTTTAGAGTTTGATTAACCCTGAGTTTCCTTTTCTAGTCCTCAGCCAAAATGAATGAACCTCTGACACTTTTCCTCCGGACACTTTGTACCAGCCTCTCTGTCCTCCGCCCAATTGTACTTTCATTTGAGCTTGAGAGGAAACCTTCCAAGATCGTGCCATTAGGTAAGGGTGGAGGTAGGGGTGTAGCTAGATGGGTCCCACACATAAGAGGGAGGAGGAATTGACAGGGGATTTCTGAAGTTGAGAACAATGAGGACAAAAACCCACACATGTAGGACACATGTTCTCCTCTCTGAATCTCAGAACCGCCTCGGCTACAGCGATTCCAGTGTGGGGAGCTCCCTTTCCTGACTCGTGTGAATCCCAGGATCCGGCTGTCATGCTTGTCTCTCCAGGAGCCAGCGCACTCCAGCTCCCTGGGGAGCTTTGCTTCCTCCTGCTAACCTGCACTGCAGCAGTGACCTGAAAGTTCTTTCTGCCCTGCTGGGAACCTTGGGCGCTGGTCCTCCCCTGTTGGGGCCCTTTTTCTGTGACTGAACCAGACCCCAGAGTCCTGGATTCATAAATCAGTGACTACTGATTTCCTTAACATTCTGGTGGAAGCCTGCCTCAGGGAGCTTGTGAAAACAGGCAAATCATGGCACTGTTGATATTTCCTCTGGTTGGGGTCAAGGCATTGGCTGTGAGCATCTGGATTCTGCCTTTGTGTCAGGGTCCAGGAGACAAAAGATTTGTCCCCTGTGAGGTGCTTGGATAGGCCCCTTGACCTGCAGTAAAGCTCTGGTGGTGGTTTTCACTTGTGCTCATCTGTGTTGTTTACTTCACTTTGGGCCTTCTTTGCCACCAGTGCCAAAACTGATTTGGACAAGAGCTTCTGATCCAACGGATGGTATGGTACCAAAAGCCGGGAGTCATTTGTGGGGAGGGGTGTAGTATAGACAACATGGCTCTTAAGGGTCTCCATCAACAAGGCAGCAGTCTAGAGTTGTTGGGAAGTACATTATGGGTATGGGAGATGCGAAGTACCAGCATTAGGAGGGTTTCTAAGAAAACTCGAGAACATGCACTATAAAACCCCAATCAGGGACTCAATGTTATGGGTTTCCCATGGGCCAGGGCTAAGGTATGATCCTTTATGAACACTGTGAGAGTAGTTTTCTAAGTCAGAACCTACAGGGGTTGGTGTTCTCCCATTTCTTTCCTGGGAGCTGCTGTCTAGGAGAGTTAGAGCCTAGCCATACTTATCGCTCATCAGAGGACAGTCCTTTTTGGCCACTAGGAGTCACTTCCAGTTTGTATTTGGCAGAACTAAGAGTGCTGACTGACTTAATCATTTTCACGGCAATGAAAACTGATCTTGTCTATACTTGTGTAGCACAGGGAAAGTACTTCTTATAACTGGCCGGTTAGCTCAGTTGGTTAGAGCGTGGTGCTAATAACGCCAAGGTCGCGGGTTCGATCCCCGTACGGGCCAATAAGAGGGTTACTCCTTTTTTTTTACCAACTCTGTCACCCGAAGTTTATGCTAGGCGCCAGCTGACTTTTTTAAGAGATTGCAAACGGCGGTAAAACTTCTGCCTCCCAAAACCTGAATTGCCAGAAGCACTCCAAAGCTTGGAACGGAGATCCTTGGACTGGGATGACGGGAATATTCCCCGGCCTGTGACTCACCTTCAGAAGCGCGTGGTTGGAAGACATTGATGTACGAATGAGGAAAATCCGGGAAATCGAGCCCAGAGAGGCAGAGCGGGAGTGAGGCGGGGCTATTCAGATTCTGTACTGTTCTGATGTTTACACCAAATCCTTAGCCCTAGTACCGCAAAACACAAAAACAGGGTGTGCGGAAGGTAGAAACTAACAAAGGCCAAAGATAATGCACCCTGTTTGTGTGTTGTAGTCGTGGCCGAGTGGTTAAGGCGATGGACTAGAAATCCATTGGGGTCTCCCCGCGCAGGTTCGAATCCTGCCGACTACGCATGCTTTTTGTTCTATGTATTAACGTTTCCCCTGTTGAGATAACATATTCACACAATCGGTACCCGAGGAATCCCTGTTTCTACGGCAGTCCCCTGACAGCGCGTTTAAGACGAGTGCTTTGGTATCTGGTTTGCTTCTTTCAACAGTGGTGAGAATTCCACGGCTGGTTGTTTTATCTTAATTTGCCAAAGTTACTTATAAGAAAATCTGAAGAAGTTCCTGTGGACAAGTTCTGAGGAGTATATTCTGTATGCATCTCTGAAAACCCCCGTAGCAACTTTGGCGCCGTGGCTTAGTTGGTTAAAGCGCCTGTCTAGTAAACAGGAGATCCTGGGTTCGAATCCCAGCGGTGCCTTTATTTCACTTCCTGTTTTTGTTGATTAATCCGTATCTGTAACGTATTCATCAAGCTATGTTCGTTGTTGTTTTGTGATAATACGGGGGTACCTAGGTTCCAGTTCTGTGCAGAGAGGACCCACATTTCCTTCAAAGACAAGCTGCCAATCTCGAGAGACCGTCGTTCCAAAAGTTTGTGCTACGGCCCGAGGGAAAATCCTGTGCAGGCCTACACCTTCCTTTGCCCAGCTCAAGACACACCCCGCAGGTAGCGGGTGGGCTGGCCTGCACAGCCACCCCAAACCCAGGGAAGGGTCCCCCGACACCTAGTCTCTACCCCAGAACTTGATTGGATTTGTTTTGTTTGGTCTCCTTAAGCTAGTAATCAGGGCTATGAATTAGAAACGTGACTGCTCTAGCCAAATCTGATTTCCTTCAAGGACTGTGGGCAGGGACCAATGTATGTGGACAGGCTAAGAGGAGAAAAGAGTGCATTCCTAGTGAAGTTTCCAGACGTGTGAAGAGTGGGGCGCATTTCTGCAGCACTAAAGCCAAGCTGTTGAGGATAGAAGTAAATGCTTGTGAAGGAGGCAAGAAGTAGTTTTTAAAACCTCCTTGGAAACAGGAAAAAAAAAGTCTAGACATCATCTTTGGCCCAGGAACCATTGTAAGATGCCTAAACAAAAGTGTTAGCTTGGAGGAACTGCTATCTGGAGGTGTGGGATCAAGAAAGTGATGAAAGCACCAGAGACCAGGTTTGTGCTGGGCACTGGGCTGTGTGCTGCACACGACCAAACGAATAAGGCATAGGCCTTTCTCCTCAAAGAATTCATAGGACAGCACAATCACAGCACAATGTGCTATAGGGCAGGTACAGGACGCTGTGAGAGTATGAAAAGAAATGGCATCTCATCAGGCCTGAGAATGGAGAGTGGTCAGAGGAGGCTTTCCGGAGAAGGTGAGCTCATTCTTGAACCAGGTGGGAATTTGGCATATGTTCTGTTAAAGAACTACTATAAAGCAGACATTGTTCTAGACCTTGGGAACAACAAACACACAGTTTTAAAAAAATTAAATACTATGCTAGATTGTCACAATCTGGTGTAGTGGGTGGCACAGTTCACACACATTCCAAGGTCCTGGGATGGGAGGGAACAACTAAGATCAACAATAAAAAATAAATAAAATGCTTCTTCCTCCTCTCCCTGCCTGCCTGCCTCTGCTCCCCTTCATTCCTGCCTGCACCTCTCCTTACAAGTACATAAATCACGTGTTAGATAAATGCTACATGGGGATAAATGCTACACAAGGAATCAAGAGTGTGTGTTGCGGGGGTGATGGTGGTGGCAACCGGTTGGTTATGGAAATGTCAACAGCTTGCACCAGGGCAGAAAAAATGGAGAGATGGGGGTGAATTCAAGACCTGTGTAAGATATAGCGTGCCCTGGTGGTACAGTGGTTAGTCCACATACATCCCAGGACTGAGATTCAAGACCTAGGGCGGAGGAACAACCAGGATGAACAGCTAAATAAAATAAATAAATGCTTCTTCCTCTTCCTCTCTCTCTGCCTACCTGGCTGCTTTCATTCCTGTCCGTACCTTTCCTTAAAAGAAATAAATAGATAAATAAATAACATGTTTAGGATAAAAAAAAAATAGGACTCAAGTAACTGATAGGATGTCTAGTCTGAAGAAGAGGGAGAAATTCTACTTTAGGGGGGTGCTGGGGTGGGGGTGAAGTGCCACTACCTCAAATACACCAAGAGTATCTTTTCAGTCTTGTCCACCTAACTCTTTTCAAACAACTGTACCCAAAGTTATATACTCAATGTTTCTGTGTAAAGTTTGACTTCTGTTAAAATACTTGCATCAAAATTTAAACAATGAGCAGTTATTTACACCTTAGTTCTTGCAGTCTAAAAGTGGGTGTTCATGGATGGATTTTCAGAATACTTGTGAATTCCTTGGTTTGGATGCATTTTTCTAGGGGGAAATGTCATCACTGTCACCACGCTCTATAAGGGGATTTAGGTTTTTTTCACCTTTGTGCAGAATAAATGCCTAAGAGGAGAAATAGAAATATGGGGGAAACTGGGCCTCAAAAAGAGGGAGACAGAAATTGGAAAGGGTGGGGGATACCAGAAGGTCATCCTTGAGCACTTCTTCATCCACCTGAAAGTCTTGGACACTGACAGGAAAGGATGGCCTGCTCTCTGCTGCCTTTGCCCGTTGTCTGGCCAAGGACACCTGGGAAAGAAAAAAGCAAAGAGTTGAACCCTTCACTAAAGTCCCTTCCACCAATGTATATGTGGGATGGGTATTAGGAAGGGCTTGACCCCCATAAATCACAGTACGGCCCAGAGGGTCAAGAGTGACACAGGTCAGAACGCTGCTGGAAGAACTCTCCAGAGGTAAGGCAGAACAAGAGGCCTACAAATGACCCCACCAGATCCTGCCAGGACACTTGGTGGTCCCCAGATCAGAGCATGGCCAGAGTATTAAGAGCTTATTTTAGAGGCTCATGAAGCAGGGCAGGAGACTCCAAGGTTGTCTACTGCCCTAGGCCCACATTCATGAGAGCACTTGCCTCAGAGTGCCTCATCTTGGAGAGAACCTTCCCTGCTATCCTAGGAGGTAACTGGAGAACCGAGGCTAGCAGGGAAGAAAGAGGTAACCGGATCCTTACAGGCGGGAAATTTGGGTACTGATAGGAGAGTCCTGGTCCATAACCTGGAGCCCAGTCGCACACGAATTGGGAACTCATGTACCGGTCATCATGCTCTGCCCTGCCAGCCACTCATCACATTCACGCCTCCTCTGTGAATTTTCTGGACCCCGAGAGTTATTCCCCTGCCTGACACTGCCAGCAAACAAAGGGTCTGGCCCAGGACTGTCATTCTGGAAGGATGGACAGAGGGACAAGGAAGGGCTGGTTTTCACTGACGAGTCTCAAGACTCATCCATTGTCCCCAACGAAAACTGTATTCAAAGCTTTGCACTAGGGCACTGGGTCCAAAGTTGTCGGGCGGAGGAGAGAAAAGACTCCAAAGTTAAGGAAAGGTGCGGAGACGTTTGTAGACCACAGGAAATCGGGTGCTTCAACACAGTCCTGGAGGTCTGCGCTGGGGTGAGACCGAGACCACTCCCTCCAACTTCCCCGACGTTATTTCCTGGGAGGGGTCGCGGGTTGCTGGTTCTGAGCGAAGAGATTGTCAAAATGTTTGCTGTTGGGTTTTGAAGCGGGCGATCTTTAAGAGCGCTTCTGAACCCTTCCTCTCTGAGTGGTGACCCTAGGCCTCGCAAACATGAGACGACCTCTAAAGGTGTCCACGACAGAGCTTATACGTCGGCTCGTTGGTCTAGGGGTATGATTCTCGCTTCGGGTGCGAGAGGTCCCGGGTTCAATTCCCGGACGAGCCCGGTTTTAGCTTTTGCAGATTACACCAAATTTATTTGGTCTTGCAGAAGCCTCTCACCAGAAATTGAACTGGGTGAAATGAGAACTTGGAAGACGGTCTTTGAATGTGAACTGTTTTCTTCTGAATGGCCACCCTGGGGGCAAGAGGAAGCTCATGATGAGTAGTGCTTGCTGGCATGCCAGGCAGGGTTCAAGCACGTCCGCGCTTGGGCAGGACGTTCAATTTCTGCTTCCCTCCTTTTTGTTTGGTGCAGCTCCTCCACCACCAGAGCCTGGCTTCGGTTTCATTGATGCCCATAAACCTACAGTTGTGAATGACAGTGAGGTGGGGTGGGACCTATTCGGGGGTATGTTTTGTCGAACCAAGGACTGTCAGAATTCACTTCTTTGCACACTTGGAGACCGTCTGTCTCTCGATCACTCCTGCTCGTTCCGCCTGGTTGAATTGTGGCCTGAAGTGTGCACAGATTTCTATTTCTCAATGGTTGGATGGCAGAAACCACAAAAATCTCATAATTAGGACTTTGAACTCGGGCAAGTTTCAGAACAAGAGATTAGAAAAGGACCGTCTTGCCAGCTTAATCCTCGTTAGTATAGTGGTGAGTATCCCCGCCTGTCACGCGGGAGACCGGGGTTCGATTCCCCGACGGGGAGAAGCATGGTTTTAACTTTATCTCTATTCCATTTTATTACAATTTCTGCTTCTTTAGGAAATAGTGATCCGCAGTCCTGGGCAGATAGTTTAAAAAGCGGGGAGCAGCGAGGGGAAACGAAGATTAATTCTAGTTCACACTTAATTTTTCAAATGTATGTTTTACTTTAAGTAACTTGCATTTCGAATATGTGGTTAAATTAGTCACTATTCTCTGTTCAATATGCTCATTAGACGTGTTCCTCGACAACTTAAAAACATGGATGGGCAAAGAGCCACTGACACTGCCCGTATAATCTCGCCGCCAACTCGGCCTTCTACACCGAGCTGTGTCCTTGACATAAATGCGTGTGAACAGTCTCAGCATGAAATTGAGACGGATATAATGGTCCCATTCCCCAACGCCCCACACCACCCAGAGTACCAAGACAGCTGTAGGTTTTCCGTTTCCGTTCGCCCCGACCCCCCACTTTTTGTGTCTGTGGATTGTGGTATATTAACCCTGTCAGGGTCCGAAACTAGGATGAAGTTGCCTTGTTGCGGGGAGGCGGGGGCGGGTGACCCGCATTCGCGTTGGAGCGGGTCCTTTACGCTACCCTAGATAAGTTATCTTGGAACTAGACAAGAGAAAGCAGGAGAAAAGGTTTAAAAATAGAAGATCCTTGGTTTGACCCGGAATCCGACCCGGGTCAATTGCTTGGAAGGCAGCTATGCTCACCACTGTACCACCAATTCCAGATAAAATTGCTTTCTCCTGAGCTACTTAAGTAATGAGATTCAAGGGTGGACAAGAGTGAAACCAAGATTTAAGTAACAACTAACGTCTGCAAAGTATTCTTTACTCCCATCATCGATTCCAGTCATCGTGAGAAAGTCTAATTATACCCAGCCTTCAGATGAGGAAACTAAGGTTCAGAGAAGTTAAATAAAGGACTATTCTGCCTTGCTCGTAGAGCTAGGATAAAATCTAAGATTTTTCTAGGTGGCCAGTGCTGTGGCTCTTTATCATCCCCAGAAATAAGTCTCAAACACATTAAAATCATTTCCTGTTGCGTAAGCTCAGTCTGTACCAAAATTAAAGAATTGTGCCCTAAACCAAGTGCTCATAAATACAATTTGTCCAGAAAGGTTTAATTCTTTTATATGTATCAAGCCCTTTTAAGGCTCTGAGAACCTAACTGACTAAATCTCCGGGTAAGGGCCCGATGATAAAACTCCGCCCCTTATTGCTGATGATACGTCTGTTCACGAGACCCATCAAGCGGCGGACACCGAAGGACCTCGTGGCGCAACGGTAGCGCGTCTGACTCCAGATCAGAAGGTTGCGTGTTCAAATCACGTCGGGGTCAAAAACATGTTTTTCAGAATTCAGTTGCTACAATTTTTCAACAAAGGAGTAAAAAGACACCACTTTTTATGATATCAGAAAAATAAAGATTTCAGGTCTTTCTGCTTTTTTCTCTTAAAGTCTGAATTTTCTAAAATACAAATCGCGACATTTTAATTTTTATCTTACTATTACTGTCAAATTAACCAATTAAAATAGCAATACTTTTAATCTCATATTTTAAATATCCTAACAGAAATTGTTCATGATACCTCACAATTCCTGTTCAGAAAATGTATTTGGAACAATATTCAAAGAATGTAGCAATGATTTATAGTTTTAATAGAATAACGATAATTTAAAATCATTATCTTAAACCACTGTTTTAATTTTTGGCAATTTAACTTCCACTTGTCAGTAGTGTCCATAATCTCATTCTCCATTATTTTCGCTCATCATCGTAACAGAAATATATTTCTATAGTCTTATAATTACTCCAGTTTTATGGAGAAATAATTGACATATATCACTGTCTAGGTAAGCTTCTAAGTCCGCTGGGTGTTGTCCACATACATCCTACAAACCCTGCTAAAAAACAAAAAAAGGATACAACTCGATGGTTTGATTTATATATATCGTGAAATTACAGTAGGTTCAACTAACATCCGTCTCATCTGTGAAATTATAATAGTTTCCACTAATATCCCTCTTCTCATACAGATATAAGAAAGGAAAGAAGAAAAAAATTAAGGAAAAAACGTTTCTCCTTGTAATGAGAACTCTTAGAAGTCATTCTTTTAACTTTTTAGTGTAACATTTAGCAGAGTTAGCTATAATCGTCATGCTGTATAATCCATCCCTAGTACTTACTTATCTTATAACTGAAATTTTGTACATTTTAATATCTTTCTTCTAATTCCCGCTTCCCTCACTCTCCAGGTCTGTTAACCGCATGTCTGATCTCTTTTTCCTTTCTTTTTTATTTTTTTTTTAGATTCCACATACAAGTGAGATCTTGCAGTATTTGTCTTCCTCTGCCTGACTTACTTCACTAAACGATGCCTTCAAGTTTTATCCATGTTACTACAAATGGCAGTAAAATTTCCCTTTATATAGCTGAATAATACTCCCTTGTCTGTGTGTGTGTATATATATATATATATATATATACACAATAGAATATATTTAAATATATATTTATTTATATATTAGCCATGTGAGCCACAGAGGGGACGCTACCATAATTTCTTTATCTGCTCACCTATCAATGAACTCTTAGGTTTTTGTTCATGACTTGGTTATTGTTGAAAAATGCTGTTATGAACATGTGGGTCAGACATCTTTTCAATTTAGTGTTTTAATTTTCGTTGAATATATTCCCAGAAATGGAATTGCTTGATTAGATGGTAGTTCTATTTCTAATTTTTTGAGGATCCTCCAAACTATTTTCCATAGTAGCTGCGCCAATTTACTATCTTACCCATAGTGCTCAAGGATTCCCCTTCTCGCACATCCTCACCAACTTTTATAATCTCTTATCTTTTCCATGATGGTCCTTCTAACAAGCTTGAGGAGATACCTCACTGTGGCTTTAATGTGTATTTCTCTAGTGACAAGTGATGTCGAACATTTTTCATGTACTCATTGGCAGTCCATATCTTCTTTAGGGAAATAAGCTCCTTTGCACATTTTTTAATTATTTATTTATTAGTATTGAGCTGTATGAGTTCTTCATATATTTTAAAATATGATTTCCTATCAGATATGTGGTTGCAAATGTTTTCCCATTCTATTTGTTGTCTTTTTACTGTGTTGATGCATTATAATTTTTATAACCACTTAAAATTTGAGCGCAATTCTATAAATAATGTTTCTAAAGTTAGACATTTTGGTTATCTGCACTTTTTTCTTATTTGAAATGTTATCATGAGCATCTTTGCATTCTTTTTTCTTTGTCTCTGATGAATTGAGTCTGTGACATAAATTTCTGAAACTCTAGTCCAAAACCTAAAGTTTCTCCAGAGCTATACAGCTAACCACACTGCTATCCAAAAGGCTGTTACTTTTTTAAGTCAAATTGATCTTTCCTTTTTTTTCCTTTTTAATTATTTTTTTACATTATTGTCTTCTTGTACTCAGAATTTTAATCCTAAGACAGTTTTCATACTTTTCATCATCTCTGATGCTGTCTCCATGTCAACTCGAAGTAGAACACAGGGTATTAAATGCAAATATTTTGTGTTTAATTTGTGTTAAATGCAAAGATTCTCCAGCCTTCTTAGCAGTCACTGGAAGTCAGGAGTCAATTTTTGCTACTTCGGGTATATTAGAAAAAAAAAAAATAACAAATACAAAGTGAAATCCAGTTCAGTCACACCAGAAGCCTTGTCATTTACCCTGGGAAATTATCGCATTGACATCCCTTTTCTTAACAGTACCTTGTTAATGTCAGAGGCTGGGGATGCTGGGGAGGAATTTGGGCTCTTCCACACCACACACATAGCAGGCAGACACCTAGGCTGGAGTCTCTTGCCCTGCACTCCCTGACCCCTGTTGGACTTCTGGGCACTGTGTCACCAGTGCTAAGATGAAGCAGATAGTCAACCAGCCCTTGCAGAATCTGTGTATGCCCAATGGAGCACTGCTGATAACTTAGGACAACAGCTCCAGAGCTCTGGCAACCTAACTCAGAAGGTGTGTAAGTAATAGTTACACAAGGGCTTTACAGAGTCTTCTTAATCATTGAGACGGAGTGTACATTTTTGTAGTAAAATATATTTAACATAAAATGCACCATTTTAAAGTAACAACTCAGGGGTTTTTAGTATATCCACACAGTGCATCGATCACCACTATTTCATTCCAGAACATTTTCATCATTCCCTTCTCCCCTAGTCCTTGAGAATGTTGACCTGGTTCCCCCAACAAGCCCCTTCCAGACCCTTCTGAGTCTTATTCCTAGCAGGGGCCTGTTGGCTGAATATGAGAATTCATGTCTTGACATTTTTCTTTGGTATATTCTGTTATCAGAATTAAAGTAGATTGCTTGAGATAGTGTGTCCCAAAAGTAATAGTAATCCCGTCATCCTGCCCTGACCATTGGCACAAACTCAGTTCTAACCCTGCCTAGTGATGTGAAAATTCTGCCCTAGAAGGAACAGTGACAACCGCCCCCACGTTCGCCTCATCCACACCTCTTGTGGTTGTTTGGCCCATAGCCAGAATCTACATCTAACTTAATACCATGACCTGGAAGGTGAAAAGCAAAGCAAAAGGAAAGAAGAAAAGATTACATTTAGAGAGAACTGTTCATTTACACTATAATAAACCCGGGGATGTTTTCAGGAGAGCAAATGTTTGTTTAATTTATTTTTATTGTACTAATTACTCAACACATTAAAACAATTTCTATGTAAAGTTCCCCATTTCTTAGATATATTTCAACACACCACGCCCTCCACTAAATGAAGCGTTCTTCTCCATTGTCCAGGGGACTCCACCACCATGTGCCCCTGCTGGTCCCATTCCCTTTTGGTAACCTCAGTTCTGTTGAAAATGTTTCAGGGTTGTTTATATTTCATCTATTCCTTTGTTTTGTTTCCTCACATTCCACCTGTGAATGAGGTCATCTGGTAATTATCTTTCTTCTTTTGACTTGTTTCACTTAGCTTTATCCCCTCTAGATCCATCCATGTTGATTCATATGACAGGGTTTCATCTCTTCTGAGGGCTGTGTAGTATTCCATTGTGTATATGAACCACATCTTCTTGATCCATTCATCTGATGTTGGGCACTTAGGTAATTTCCAGTTCTAAGCTGTTATGAATAGGGCTGCAATAAACATGGGGGTACATACATCTCTGTGGATGGGCGCTTTTGTATCTTTTGGGTAGATGCCCAGAAGTGGAATGATGGGATCATATGGGATTTGTATCTTCAGTTTTTGGAAGTTTTTTTTCCATACTGTTTTCCATAGGGGTTGTACCAATTTGCACTCTCACCAACAGTGCAAAAGTGTTCCCTTTTCTCCACATCCTCGCCAGCATTTATTGTTTCCAGACTTTCAGATAATAGCCTGTCTTTCAGGTGAGGAGAGCAGATTTTGAGTGTGCCTGACCAGGGAGAACAGAGCATAATTTTGGACAGGGCTGCATTTATTGCTTTGAGTGTAGCTTGGTGGTATTCAAAGTGAGCCCCCGCAGAGTGGGGCTACTTCATGAATTACTCCTTTCAGCTCCTAGATGAGTATGGAATTTGAGAGCAAGCATTCTGAAACTCTGGCAGCATTATCAGTGGCATACTTTTACATATCTGTTCATTAAAACCAAAAAAAAAAAAATGTGGACAGACATCCTCTACCCAGATTTCTTTAAAATATTTAATAATAAAACAAAATAAAAATAATAAATTTTTTTTTAATTTTTATATTTTTTAGACTTCATTTCTCAAGCTATTCATTTTTATTGTATTTTATAAAAGTCTCTATCTGTGATAGATTGAAAATAACCAAGACTGGTCCATCACGAACTGAGAGGCACTGGGATAAACAACAGAGATTTTGTTCACTAACTTGAACAGACAGATGATAGAACAGACAGTTTTTGTTTTGTTTTGTTTTTTATGAATAATGCAAATCCCTATCCTACGCAAGCCTGTCAAGTATTTTCCTGAGAGGCAAAATATTTTCTGACATGATTTACAAGTGGGAATTTAAAAATCCAGGGGACAGGGATACTATATTGGATCTATTATATATGTCCTTCTCATGGAATATGACCTCCAAAAGACCTAGAAAAGTCTCCTGTCACTAAGTCATGAGAAATACAAGTGACAGCATCTTTATAAAGTCTCATTATCTTGTCTACCTATGCCAAGTATGTTGATAAGGGTGCTGCCTTTGAAATGGGCTCCCTCATCTTGGAAGTGGGGTTGGGTTAGTCCTAAGTGAAAACAATGTACCTTCAGAAGCACAATGATTTTTCACAAATGGCAGGAGGGTGGCCATGATTATTCTCTGGGGTTTTATATTAATCATGAGTTCCCCAGAATGAAATTGTAAGCAAGTGTGACAGACACCTATTTCTACTACAACCCTCTGGCTGTTTTCACCATGGTGGTTGGAAGAGATACTACCTTGACCAACCTCCTTTGCAGTAGTCTTGTAACCCATTTCCGGACAACAAGAAATCCATATTACTTGTAGAAAATTTCCTGCTATTCCTGATAAAAAGGGGTGAAGACAATTGATAGCCATCTTGTAATCACAAGGGAAATGTTAAGAGAATCACTAGAGATCAATCTAGATCTCTCTCCAGATCTCAATCCAGTTCCTAAATCAACTGCTAAACCTCTGTTTTCTTGTGATGTATAAGAAAACAGATTTCTATTGTTTATGCCAGTGTTAACTGAGCTTTCTGTTACTTGCAGGCAAAAGCATTATGAATAGATCTAGAAACATAAGGACTTACTTGACTTAGATTTGGTTGAATCATATGAAGTTGATATTTTTGTAGATCAAAATGATTGACTATCAACAGTTTCACATAATTCAACTTAAATAACTAAGAAACTCTAGGACTGTAGATGTGGGTCAGTTAGTATGCTTTTGACAGTGAATAGCAAAACTCTTAACTCAAAGCATTAGGAAAGGCGACCTATAAGTATCTGAAGGCTCAACCGCATTGTCAAGGGCCTGGGTTTTTCCTGAGCCTCTCTCACCATCTGTAATGTCAGCTTCAATCTCAGACTGCTCCCTTCTGGAACATCAGCATCTCAAGTTGAACAGCATCCATGGCATCCACTTCCAAAGGATGAAATGAATTCCTGCCCAACTTGCTGGTTAAGAATCCTAAAATTCCCACCAACTGGCTTACTTAGGTCACCTGCTTATCCCTAAACCAGTGGCCATGATTCCAGAATAAAAGGTGTTGACTAGTACAAGTTAACCTGGGTCCATTTTGCACCTGGGATAAGGTCAGCTTCCCTCTCAGAATTCTGGGTGCTTTCAGAAAGTGGGAATTCATGGGAGAATGGACCCTGTCTAGATAACCACAATGTCCATTACAATAGATCTTCATCAAGTTAGGGAGCAGAGGAGAAACCTGGCAAGAAAAATTGAGTCAAACAAAACAATGTGGCCAGAGTCAGGGGACTTGCAGAAAAAGGTCTGCTGGTGGAAAATTCCTGCTCCAGGAATGAGCTGAAGACTTTAAAGAACAAAATAGTAGTAATACAAGAATAAACACATGCTAACAATGTAGTAGAATAGAATCCAGAAATATATCCAAGTCAGTAGTTCTTTTCTTCCGGTGGTTTCAGTTACCGTTGTCAACCCCAGTTTGAAAATAATACATAGAATAAGATTTTGAGAGTGAGACAAACATTCGCATAACTTTCATTACAGTATATTATTGCACTCAATTTTATTATAGTTATTAAAATCTTACTGTGCTTAATTTATAAGTTAAACTTTATCAGAGTATGTATGATATAAGAAAAAACATATTATATAGTTACTATCCCTGCTTTCAGGTGTCCACTGGGGCGTCTTGAAAAGTATCCCTGAAGATAAGGGGGAGCTAACAGAATCTAAGATGACAATAGATCAAGGGTAGCATTTAAACTCCGCCGGGAACTGGGTAGTTTAACAAACGGTGCTGGCATAACTGGCTCTGCATCTAGCAGAAAACAAATTTAGAGCCTAGTTCATGTAAACACAATGATACAATGCAGATCTATGAAAAGCTAAAGTTATATACACACATACATACATGTGTATATATCTGTGTATATACACACATGTGTGTATATGTATATATGTTCATATATCTGTGTGTATGAATGTATGTATGAGAATATTCCACCAGGTAAAGAAAACTTTAACATGTCTGAAACTACTCGCAGCTACTCGCACTCGGCCTCTTTTGCTGGGCGCCCACGGGCTACGTCATGGGCCATCCAGCCAATGAGAATGGACATGGGCGGTGCACTCAGCCAATGGGCCCAGGGCGGGAGATTTTGAAAGGGACTAGGCCGCAGCAGGGCCGGGCTGGTTCTGTCGTTTGCCAGCCGCCAAGCGGGTGGCTAGGCTGCTGGATCCAGGTAAGCGAAGCTCCTTTTGCGGTCTTGCGCCGGGACTAGGGTGGTGTCCGGTCAGATCGGGCGGGGGTCCGTTGGGCGAGCTGGCCGCACGCCTTATGCTGGGTTGCCGGGAGCTCAAGGGTGGAGGGGTCTGAAGAGGGGTGGAGCTCGTAGCAGGGCGGCCAGAGCAAAGCTAGCGCCCGGATGCGTCTTCTGGAGGCTGGAGTGCTGACCTGTGCTCCTTTTCACCAGCCCCAGGCCAGCGCTTCCGGCCAGATAGGCCAGACCCCTTCCTCTCTCGCTCTCTTTTTTCTGCTTCTCACTCGTATGTTTCTTTCTCTGTCCAGCTTTCCTTCCCCTTTCCCTCTAAGGATGGCCCACAAGGAGAACGCCTACCCCTGGCCCTACGGCCGGCAGACGGTAAGGGCTCCCCACGCTACATCCGCAACCCCCCATTCGCTTCGCAATTTCCCGCTTGGAGAGTTGAAGCCCTGCAGAGGGCGATCCTCTAAATCCTACCGGTGACTCTATTGTACGAGGAGTTTGCTGGCTGAACCCGGTCTGGTCATTTGCAGCTGCCTTGTGAAGGTGCTGCCAACTTGCATCTGACCGTCCTGTGAGGACCTTGGCAGGGCAGAGCCTACTTGTCACATACAAATGATATGAAGAGGCAGGATCTGGCCTTCAGCTCATAATTCCCAACCTTTGTCCTGAAAAAGTAGTTTAGGCAGAAAACTGAAATAAGCTCTGGAAGGATTTAGATTATTACATAAGTTTAAAAAAAATCCAGAACAAGTATAAATTAATAATTTGGAATTTATTTTAATGACTGGTGTAAGGTAAGACTCCAAATAGATTTTCCGGTTGTGCCAACATCTTTCATTGAAGAGTCTACCTTCTGATTTCAATTGACACCTTTATTATATATGTAAAATTCCCACTAATATGTGGGTCTATTTCTGGACTATCTTGTTCAACTTGCTTATTTGTAAATTCCGTACTGTCCTTGTTTAGGAATAGGTTATTATAGACACTGAGGCTTTCTTCCTTTCTTGGCTAAAGAAAGAAGGGAGCCTGTGGACCCTTCAGGGTCCCTAAAACCTGTTATTGCAAAGAGATAAACACTGGTATTTGTGCAGCATTTAAGATCTTAAGGACCTTGGGTAAAGATGGAGATTCTCAGGGGACAGCGAGACTATCTCTGTGCTGAGACTCCTTGGATTGTGGGCGTGTGTTCCTTCCACCCTCTTCTGCACCCCTAGGGGTGGAGGGTTGGGTGGATGACTGGTGTTATGGACAGGACTGCAGGGGTCGTACAGCCTCAGGCCTGAGGAGCAGGTGTGAGCTAGGGCCAAAGAGGTGCTGGGCTGTCTTTTCCCTTTTATCTTAGGCTGACATAAGTTATTAATTAGAATTCATTATTAATATAGGGCAGTGAGCAGCATCTTAGGACCAAGCAGCCAAATTATGGTCTCAGTGCTCCTCTGTGAACTGGGGACAGCTGGGTGGGGGACTTTATAGCAAGTTCTGAAATGCTGCTGACAGCACATTCCAGCCCAGTCACTGGGACAAAGGCACTTTCAGAACGCCGCCTGCTCCTTCTCAGGCACAATCTGGTCTGAACACCCTGCCCCAGAGAGTCCTCTGGAAGGAGCCTACCACCCCATCTGCACTTGTCCTCATGAACCGCTCCAATGCCCAGCCCACAGGTAACTGGGACAAAAGGGTGAGGATTGACCTAAGGGTCTCAAGGCCACAGGGAGGATTTCAGGGATAAAAATATCAAAGGAGGGCCTCAACTTACCTTTTCTTTCCCTAGGGACCCCTGGCCAGAAGGTGCTGGTGGAGAACGGCACTGGGGTATCCAACTTCTTCATGTAAGTGCCTATGCTTCAAACTGGTAAGAAACGAGGCGGGACAGTGGGCAGGTTGGAGATGGAGGTAGAGGATAAGGGTGGGAAGAATAGGAATGGAGGCAAGAAAGCCTGATCCATCCTCAACTCTCTTCAAAGAACAGTGGGGCTGAGGGAGCAGGAAGAAAGCAAACACCTCAGATGACTGCTTTCCCCCTACTTTCTACCAGGCGGTCCTTCACAATTGATGATTTTGAGATTGGGCGTCCTCTGGGCAAAGGCAAGTTTGGAAATGTATACTTGGCTCGGGAGAAGAAAAGTCATTTCATCGTGGCGCTCAAGGTCCTCTTCAAGTCTCAAATAGAGAAGGAGGGCGTGGAGCACCAGCTTCGCAGGGAGATCGAAATCCAAGCCCATCTGCAGTAAGGCCCTCAGAGTCAAAGCCCCTCTGCTCCCTGCCCCCTGCCCCCAGGTTCTCCAACCCCACCACATCCAGACTGTTCTCTGCCTCTGTGGTCACTTAGCCCCATTGAGCTCTCTAGCCTAGCCAGCCCCTTGAATCTAGAGAGCTGCTTCCAGTTCCCCTTAACACTGCCAGCCCTGGTGTTCTGGCCTGGTCCAAATCTGACTCCACTTGGTCCCATATGGGACATGTCACCTTTCCATTTCCTTAGGGCTTAATGTGGGCTTAAGTCTCCTCTCTCTCTTTTCCAGGCATCCCAACATCTTGCGTCTGTACAACTATTTCTATGACCGACGAAGGATCTACCTGATTCTGGAGTATGCGCCCCGAGGGGAGCTCTACAAGGAGCTGCAGAAGAGCCGTACTTTTGATGAGCAACGAACAGCCACGGTCAGGGCTGTTGGGCACCTGGGGCACCAGCAGCGGGGCTGGAGGCTAAGGGTTCACTGCTTGCAACTAAAGGCCCATCCTCATCTAACTGCCTGTAATTGACCTTCCTAGATCATGGAGGAGCTGGCAGATGCCTTGATGTACTGCCATGGGAAGAAGGTGATTCACAGAGACATAAAACCAGAGAACCTGCTCTTGGGGCTCCAGGGAGAGCTAAAGATTGCAGACTTCGGCTGGTCTGTGCATGCCCCCTCCCTGAGGTATGGTGGGCCAGGAGGCTGGGACATTCGAAGTAGTAACTCCAAATCTTGCTCCCCAAAGACATTTGGGTTTGTCCTCATGTAAATATTTCTTTACAAAAATAGGAGATTCATAGTTTTGTTGCCAGATTTCCTGCTGAGTATATCAGGACCCTCTTAGAATCCCTGAGAATATTCCCTTAGCATTTTTTTCTTTCATTTTAATTTTTTTCAAAGGAAAATGCAGGCAGAAATGAAAGCAAGTAGGCAGGCAAGTAGGAAGAGAGAGGAGGAAGAAGTACTTTGTTTTTTATTTAGTTTTTCACACTGATGGTTCTGCCCAGACTGGGAATTCCAACCCAGGGGTGTGTGGCCTGCGCTCCTTCAGAGACGATTGACCCAACCACTACTCCACCAGGGTGTGCCCCCACATCATTTCAATGACCTCGTAATATTGCATAGGAAAGCCATACCTGACTCCTTTAAGCCAGATATGCTTGATGAGCATTCAAGGTGTCCCCAGTTTTTCCTTTACTTCTAAGATGAACATTGCCCTCCTGTTTGACTATTTTAAGATGCATCCCTCACTGGAAATGCTGGGGCAGTGGGTAAGCCTACCTCTGGGACTTGAGTTTGTATCTTCATTCCTACCCAAAGATCCTGTCAGAGCTTGGTTGGGACCCTCCCCTTGCACATCCTGGGATCTTGACCCTCAGGCCGCATGGACAGACTGTCTGTAAATGAATCCCTGCCCTCTCTCTCCATCCCATGCAGGAGAAAGACGATGTGCGGCACCTTGGACTACCTGCCCCCAGAGATGATCGAGGGGCGTATGCACAACGAGAAGGTGGATCTGTGGTGCATTGGAGTGCTCTGCTATGAGCTGCTGGTAGGAAACCCGCCCTTTGAGAGCGCTTCTCACAATGAGACCTATCGGCGTATCGTCAAGGTAGGAGGCTGGCCCCGGTACCTGGCCAGGGTTTTGGGCCACTTGCAGAAGCCAGAGGCTGGTTGTTGCTGGGCTATACATAACTCTCCAAATAGTCAAGGGAAAAGCACCTGGGATGAAATGAATGGGGTCCTTCTTGCTCTACTTCTGCAGGTGGACTTGAAGTTCCCCCCTTCTATGCCCACGGGAGCCCAGGACCTCATCTCCAAGCTGCTCAGACATAACCCTTCAGACCGATTACCCCTGGACCAGGTCTCAGCCCACCCTTGGGTCCGGGCCCACTCTCGGAGGGTGCTGCCTCCCTCTGCTCTCAAGTCTGCCCCCTGAATTGTCCCTGTCATTTACTCAGGCAGTGAGGGTCATTTACCCTCACTCTAGTGACCCTCACTGCCTGAGTAAATGTATCTGTTTATATTTGTATGTCTGTGTATGTTTATTGGAAGGAGGAATCCCTGGCCTGTTCCCTTGTCTGTCTTCTATTTCCTTTTTATTTAATAAAAGCTGATGCTTTTTATACTGCTGAGTGCAGATGTTTATAGGTGGAAACTTTGCCGGGGGGAATCTGAAGAGTTGCCCACTGAGCTCCAGGGATGGACACTGCATCAGTGCCTTTGGTACCACCCACTCTCTCAGTGCTGATGCCCACCCAGGTGACTCCCAGCCAGCAGTTTCTTTCCCCTGCTCTGACTGCCAGGGCCTGAGGGTACCAGGAATCTAGGCTCCACTCTACTGCGCTTGAACACCAGCCATCTCTGCCCACCAACTCTTCCATCACACTCTCAATTCTCTGACCTCATCTTTCCCTCTCCTGGGTCAGTCCCTGCCCACCTAGGAGCAGCTGAACAGTGCTTTATCCTGGAGTCATCTTCTGTTGTTTTACTGCTTGGGTCACGATCAGTACAGGAGTGAACAGAAGCGGTACTGATGGTGTCTTGTCCTGACCTAGGGTTCACTGATGCTTGCGGTGGGCTTACACCCATTTTCCATTTTACAGATAAAGTAATTGAGATTCAGAGGGGTTACATGATCTGCTATGTCACAGATTAGTAAGTGGGGGACCCTAGTTTTATATTCAAAGTTCATGTTCTTTTAATTTCATGCTAGAATGATATAATTAAATCTTTCCATAACACACACATTTATTTTGTGTGTGTGTGTGTGTGTGTGTGCGCGTGTGTGTTCATTATATACATCATCACAAAGTTGGAACAAGAATTCACTTTTATTATTAATGTGTATAGTTTTTTAATATTATCCTTTATCTGGTTAAGGAAGCCCTATTCTATTTCTAGTTTGTTAAGGGTTTGTTTTTTGGGTTTTTGGGGTTTTTTTTTCGGTATCCTGACTAAATGTTGACTTTCACCAAATGCTTTCTGCGTTTATTGATTATTTGCTCTTTAAATCAGTAGTGAAATACATAAATACATTTTATCATTTTATTTGTTTTTCACATTGTATTTGATTCCTAGGGCTGCTGTAATAACTTACCACAAACTGAGAGGTTTAAAACAAAAGAAATTGGCCTGTGCTGGTGGAGTAGATATTTGATCAGCGCCTTGGGCCAGCATGGTTCACGGACATCCCAAGTATCCGGGCTCACATCCCAGGGCCATGGGAACAACCAGGGTGAACAAATAAAGTGCTGCTTCCGCCTCTCTCTTCCTGCCTGCCTGCCTGCCTGCCTTCATTCCTGCCTGCACCATTCCTTTAAAAAACACAACAGGTTCTCTGACAGTTCTGGTGGTCCAAAACCAAGGTGTGTACAATGTTTCCTTTTGAAGCTCTAGAGGAGAATCCCTGCCTCTTCTAGCAGGTGCTCCAGGCATTTCTTGCTTGTGACTGCATTTCTCCTCTCTTTTTCTGTCCAGCCCTTTTTCTGTCTCTCCTTAGTGTCTTATAACAATAGTCATTTACTTTAGGGCCCACCAGATAATGCCCGATACTCTAGGCTTAAAATCGTTAATTATATTTGCAAATACACTTTTAAAAAAAATTTAAAAAACAAAAGTCACCTTTGTGTGTTCCAGAAGTTAGGACACAGACATATCTTTTGATGGGCCACCATGCAATCTACTACTATACAGTTCATAAGTTAAAACAATTGAATGATGTTATAAGGCTTTTATTTTAAGTCTGCTCGTTTCTCTTTCCCCAGAACAGCTAGTTCCAAATCTTGTTCTTTTGCTTTGTTTTGTTTTATTTTTGTTATTTACATATGTTGGCAAGTCACATGCTTCTCTCTGTACCTTACAAGGCTCTCTTAGGTGTGACCTATTGTTTTCCTGATATAAAATGTAAGGATTTCATTCTCTGACCCCCCTGCTACCATGTCTGTACCTCATGTCCCGTACACTTTTTTTGTCCCTGCTGCCTTCTGGCTTAGGTTGGTCATAATTTTGGTTAAATGCATTCCTTTGATGATAGCAAGTGCCTACAACACTCCAGGTGCTGTTCTAGAGGCTGGCAGTAAAGCAGTGAATAAAAGAAAAATTTCCCTGTCCTTATGGGGCTTGCAATCTAGAGGATCAGCATCCAGTGTTTATATTGTGACTTGAGACGCTGCCGAGGCATTCTGTAATTTCCCTTCCTTGTACAGCTTTTGACTATCCCTGAAATCAACTGTCTTGTGTCATTTGCTCAGTCCCCTACATACAGGTCACTAATCCATCTCCAGAGCTGTCCTCAGTCTGAGCACCTAAAGCTATAATATCCTTCAGGGTCACTTTACTGTATCACAAAGGCCTAATATGGAGCATATTTTGTTATTATTCAGCTCTCAATATTGTCTAATTACCATTATTATTTCTTCCCTGATCCAGAAGCATTTCAAAGGTGTTTTTAAAATTCCAAACACTTGGCAACACATGGGGGCAGGTGTGGGGTGGGTACACCTTTGTAGCTTAGGCAGCTGAGATAGCTGGAATATGGACTATGTAAAGTCCAGGGGTCCTGGGTTCTCAACCTGGGGCTGGAGGGAAAAGCCAAAATAGACAACTAAATAAACAAATGCTTCTTCCTCATCTCTTTAAAAGAAAAAATATCCAAACACACGGGCTTCCCTCAGACATGTGTTCTGCCCCCATTTCTCCTTTACCCTCACTCACTGCCAAGCCTCTTAGGCAAATGCCCTGAACATGCTGATTCCTCATCTTGTTTATATCCAGGCTCTACTTCCCCAGATCTTGAGTTTGAGATCTACATTGTCTGTTTTAAAAATGCTTTGTTCATGTATACAACTTAATGAGTTAATACTCTTATAAATAATAAGGTGAAATTCTACTTTTCCAATTATCCTAATAATAGGTTGATAAAATATCTTTCTAGCCCTCTTCTTTATATTTACACTCATATCTATATCATTCAAGAAAACAGCATTTTTTTCTAGCACGTGGGGCCTTCTTTTATGTAAATAGTGATTATTTTCAATGATTTGCACGGTGGCCATGTCTTTTGCCTGTTTTCCTTGTGCTTCCCTGGAAAGATCTTGAGAAGGACATGGCAGTGCTGGGTCATACAATCCACCCGGGAAATTGTTCCCTGGATAGACATTGCCCAGTTGCTCTGAACAGTTCATGTTCCCACCAGCAGTGATGGAGAATACCCATTTGCCTGCAACCTGAATATGTACTCACACTTCCCATGAAGTCTCCCCAGTATGTGGGCTTTTCCACTTCCCAAGTCACCAAAGTTCCCCATAGCCCCCATCCTCGTGACTTCCCCTTGTATTTCTCTGAAAAGCAGCAGATTACCAACTTTCCCAAGCTACCTCTCTTCACATGCCAGCTTCCTCCTGCCCTCAAATGGAAGAAGCCTGGTCCATCAGAGGCTGCCCTTGCAGTGTGTACTGCTTTTACCATTTAACAACTACATTTCAGCGATTGCCCCCTTTTCTCTTTTCAACCAAGATGAACAACTAAATAAAGTACTTCCTCCACTCTCTTCTGCCTGCCTGCCTCTGCTCACCTTCATTCCTGCCTACAACCTTCCTTTTAAAAAAATACACTTCAGTTTTCAGTACCGTTCTGCTTTTTCATTTAAAATTGTGATCAAAAAGAATGTTTTAATGTAAGACTGAAACTTTTTTTCTTCATGCTCGTTTTAATCTAAATTGCTGGTCTCTTATATTTATACCATTTATATACATTGATTTAAAATGCCACTATTGGGTTCATCCTTGGGTCTCAGGTGGCTGAGGCAGCTAAGGTGTAGACTATGCAAAGCCCTGGGACTGTGGTTCAAAACCCCGGGCCAGGAGTAAAAAACAAAATAACCTTCACACACACCATTTTCTTTATAGGCTAAATTCTCATATATAGGAATTGCATAATTTAAAAAAAACCAAAAACGTATTCATGGGGAAGCAGGGAAACATGGACCTTTAATAAGACCCTTATCCTTCATTGCAGCAGCAAAATTCATCCTTCTCTAGCTCCCTTCACTGGGTAGTACAGATCTCTGACAAAATGTGTGTTTTTGAGATACTGAAAAGAGTATCCCAAAGTGTCATGAGCAGAGAGAGTGTGCATATATTTGAAAATGAGTCACATCAGGTGACCAGAAGTGACCAACAGTCACTGACAGTGACTGGCAAGCAGAAGTGAGTACTTCTTATTATGGGTTCTCACTTCCCAGTAGCCTACAGGGGAAATCTGTAGTGTAAGAGGCAACAAATTTTGTCTGTAACCATAGTAAATAATTAAGGTTTTGCAGACCAAATGGTCTCTGTTAACTCTACCATTAGATTGTGAAAATCACCATAGATACTACATGGATGTGTGAAAATGGATGACTTCAAAAAGACCTATGGACATTAAAATGTGAATTTCAAATAATTATATAAATTTTCCAATTTAAATCATTTTTTCCCTTTTTTTTTTTTTTTTTTTTTTTTAAGAGGAAGGAAGCAGGCAAGAATGAAAACAAGCAGGCAGGTAGGCAGGAAGAGAGGAGGAAGAAGCATTCATTTATTCATTTAGTTGTTCATGTTGGTTGTGTCCCTCATCCCCAGGCCTTGGGTTTTACCTGGAATATGCTGGAGCCTCGGACTTAATGCCTGACACATCAGGGCATGCCTAAATGATTTTTCAACCATTTAAAATGTGAAAATCGTTCTGAAGCTTTTATATGGCCACAGGCCATATAAAAAAAAGCCAGTGATGAGCCATATTTGGCCCATGGGTCATACTTTGTGTACCCTCTAAGGTAGTGAACACTTTGATCACAGCCTTACACAGTCCTCCCCTATGTGCTGCGGTCACTTGAGTTTAGAGGGAACTGACCCCAGCTCCAGGAGGAGCAGAATTGTTAACCTACCCAATTCATTCTTTTGCTAAAGTAATTGCTTCTGGTTACCCAATCCTAAATCAATCGGACATGGGTGAACTCTGGCCAAGGTGACTTGATTGGGCATATGAACCATTTTAGACCAGTGAGATGTGAAGAGAGATTAACTAGGACTTTGAGAAAAGACATATTATTGTTCTTCGGTAATGTCTAATGGAAGTTACTCCTTTTTCCCTTCTGGAAGGCATTGGAATGTATCAGTCAGGTTTCCTGGTTGTGTGCAACAGAAAACAATTATGGTTCACTTAAGCAGAAAAGGATCTTATTACCATCCTGGGTATTTCATAGAAACTCTAGGAGGCTCAGGTCTGGAGTCTACACAGCCAGGAACAATTCCAATGTAGAAGTGATCCAGGAGACCTTGGTGGAGCCTCAGTCATGTGCTCTGGAAGTTGGGAAAAGGACTGCTTAGCATTCCAGCTTTGGTAGTGGGAGATGGGCTTTGCCTGACGAGATGGGAAAATCCTCAAAGACTGAGATTCAAGACATGGAGGACCAAAATAAAAAACGACCAATGACCTCTGTTATGGCATGTACATTTTTTAAAAAAGAAAAACTGCAGGAAGAAATGAAGGCGAGTAGGCAGGTAGGCAGGAAGAGAGAGGAGGAAGAAGCCTTTTATTTTATTTAGTTGCTCACATTAGTTGTCCCCCCTACCAGACTGCAAACCTGGCTTCGCTTCTTTGGAGGTAGCTGACCCAATTGCTATTCCACTAGGGTGCACCTGGACTGTACATTTTTATCCCTTCAAAATTCATATGTCAACCACCAATGTGATGGCATTCAGAGGTGAGGCCTTTGGAAGTAGTTAGGTTTAGAAGAGGACATAAAGGTGGGGCCTCATGATAGGTTTAGTGTCCTATAAGAAGAAACCAGAGCTAGCTGTCTTCACGAGGTGAAGATATACTGAGAAGATAGCTATTTGCAAGTCAGGAAGAGATGTCATACCAGGAACCAAATCAACTGACACCTTTTGCATTTCCCAGGCTCCAGAATTATGAGAAATAAATATTGTTTAAGATACCGAGCTTAGGGTATTTTATTGGAGCAATTTAAGCAGACTAATATGATCCTCAAAGAATGATAAATGACATTTTGCCACCATGAGAAAGCCCACTTGGGATAAAGCTGCCCACAAACAGAAAGCAGGTCCTTCATGACAGCCTTAGAGCACTGAATCCAGACTTCTTTGACATCCATTCTGTCTGGAAACTCGTAATTTCTGTCACTTGCTGAATAAAGATTATCCACCCACTGAGGGGTAAAAGGAAGACAGAATGGGTGACAGTTTCAGAGAGAATGAGGGAAGCTTAGAGTATAGATCATTTGCCTCACTGTGTATTAGGACTCTGGGTTTAAGTGACAGAAACACAACTTGAATACGTTCAAGTCAAAAAAGGAAAATTCATTAATCAGGGGCATTTACTAACATTCATTGAACGCCTGCTATATGCCAGGCACTATTCTTGGCACTGAGGATATAGATGAAGAGATTAAAAAAAAAATTTAGCCACATAGAGCTTACACGAACAAATAAAGCAGATATATAGTAAGTCCGATGGTGATAAATGTTATGAAGAAAAGGCAGGAAAGGAAAGTTAGCACTCGCTAGGGAAAGTGGTTGCAATTTTAAACCGATTGTAAGAGGGAGGTCTCACTTAAGAGGGAGCATTTGAATAAGGACCTGAAGGATCTGAGAAAGTAAGAAGAAATATCCAATATCCAAGTATATCCAAATTGATTTTTTTTCTTGGTCGATTCATTCCAAAAGAAATGGAACAAGTAAGTGTAAATCCCGGAGCGGGGAGCCTATTATCTGTCTGATCAGAAGCACAGAGAAGCCGGTGTAGTGCCAATGATGCAAAGAGAAGGAAGAGATGAAATCAGACTGGTACCAGAGCTCTGATTTTCACTTAAGGCCATTCATTATTGAATATTTTACTTCATGGCAAAATCATATACCGTCCTCCAAGGAGAGAGGCTCTTGAGCGTGGAAGGGGCAGGACAAACAGAATGGCAAAAGCACAGGAAAGCCCGCTGTCCACCGTACTGCTAGGTCTCAGAGCTGAGAACGATGAAACCAACCAATCCTGCACTTGCTGAGAATTCTGGTTTCATTCTTCCTGATCAGCTAGGTACATCAACCCCAATCGTTCAAGTAGGATCATCTTAAGAAAATCTCTAGGAACTCAGTCTGGTCCGCATTAGTTGTGTTTACTAAGCCACAATTGTGGGCGGAGTCAGAGCCTCGCCCGTTGGAACTCGGGTATTTCAGGATCTTCACTTTAAGATCTGCCCCCTCAACTTTTTGAAAAGGCGGGGCGACGAGTGAAGCTGTCACCTCCTTCTCTCCACCTCTTTGGCGCTCACGTGTGTCTGACTGTTCAATAACAGCTCTTCTTCCGGAACTTCTCGGTCACCGTAACCAATCAAAGTGTCCTTCCTGTTCTTATCATTGTCAGCCCCCAGCCAATCGGCGCGCCTCTACCAACGCCCCTTAAAGGCGCCGCCGAGGCCTCTCGAGTAGGGGCGAACCAATTCCTGGTTCCTGCCCCCAACTGCAGCATGGAGTCGTCCCGGGGGCGGCCTGGGCCCGAGGCGGACCTTCTGGCTCTGGGGGAACAGCAAGCCACGATCCTTGGCGGCGGGTCGGGCCGAACGCCCTCTGAGCCGCCCTCAGGCCTCCGGGTGTTCGGGGAAGAAGAGGCCGAGAACGTTGGGGGCGCGAGCCGCCCCCGCAAGGCGTCCCCGAAGACTTCGAGCTGCAGTGTAGTCCACCCGCCCGAACGCGAGGCTCGGGATGACGAGTTCGGCCGCGGAGGGACACTCTCTGGGGCGGGAAGACGCCGAGGGTCGCCGGGTCCAGGGCACGAATCTCACGGGTCCTCCGGGCGCAAGGACCCGGAGCCGCCAGAGGACAAGCCTGAAGCCGAGAGGGTCTGCCGTCGGGGGAGCCCAGGAGACTGGGGCATGTATGTTGAAATGGAGGAGGAAGACGACGAGGCGGTGGCCAGTAGGGCTGGCCGATCGTTCTCCAGCCGCCTTCAGGACAGCCGCAGCCTGGACGGACTGAGCGGGGCGTGCGGCGGCGCCGGGTCCTCAGGAAGTGCCGAGTCTGGCGCGAGCGGCGGGCGTCGCGCCACCATCTCCAGCCCCCTGGAGCTCGAGGGCACGGTGAGTCGCCATGGCGACCTCACCCACTTTGTAGCCAACAACCTGCAACTCAAAATTCGTCTGAGCGGCACCCCTCAGCCTTCGCCGCCTGTTCCTGCGCGGCCTTGTTCTGCGCCCGCACCCACTCCGGCTATCCCCCCTATTGACCCGGACGTGCTGCGGGACCTGGAGAGGCTGAGTCGGGAGTTGGGCGGCAGGGTGGACCGTCTGCTGCGCGGGCTGGGTGGCGCTGTGCAGGAGTTGACAGCGTTGAGCGTAGGCTGCATCCAGACCTACCGCGATGCAGTGGACTCGCTAGGCGAAGCGGTGGACATGAGCATCAAGGGCATGTACACCCTGCTAGCGCGCTGCGAAGAACTGGAGCGGGCTCTGCAGCCGGTTCAGGGACTGGCGCGCCAAGTCCGGGATATCCGACGCACCTTGGAGGTGTTGGAGGCTCTGTGCAAGTGAGCAGGAGGGCAGGAGAGGGCTGGCCAGGCCAGGCCTAAGGACTCTTCAAGGAGCCCTATGGGCACCGCCGCTTAGAGGAAGCCTGGTGTCGGAGGCTCTTTCAAATGCATTGACAGGCCCTTGCCCACTCTCGGGGTCTTGTGCAGGTGTATATGGGCATGTTCTAAAGGCTGTCCGGGTGGGAGAGGATGATGGTCTGCTTCTATTCAGTTGGCCATCTGTAGCTACCTTGTTCTCCCGGACGCTTTTCCCTAACCTAGAGCACTATCCTGGGAATCCAAGGTTTTAGGTCTCAATTTGGGGACACTGTTGCTATAAGTGATCAAGAAAGGAGAACACAAGAAGCCCCAGCCCCAGCGTGGCCACCCTGACTCTAGTGGCCGTATCTCAGGTGCCAGGGGCTGTGGGAACTTGAGTGGTCTTTGGCCACACACCATGCAGACAGGGATGCACACCTGCATATGGAGAGCCTCCTGTTTTTGTCCTCTGGCCTCCTCCCATCTCATTTCCCCAGTCAGAATTGTGGTGGAACTAAAAGGACTGTATTGCATGGTGGAGGGGGTGAAGTTGAGAGGGGTCTCACTGCTCTCAGGGTCCAGGTAGAATTGTTGCTGGTTTTGAAACCCACCTGTTGTGGAGTGTTCTGATCAGTTTTGGCTTTCTGATTTTTTTTTTTTTTTTTTTTTTTTGTGAAATTAAAGTGCTGCTGCTGCTGCTGCTAAAACTGAGGCTACGTCTGTGTGGGGTTACGGGGATTGATGAGGCAAAGGAACGGGAATGAGGGTTGATCTTTATCATTGAGCCCCCTTGGGGCTGGTGCCAGGAGTGGGGTGGCAGTTCCAGGCTACATGGCGGAAGGATATAGTTCCTTTTCTTAAGCAGTTATCTAAAGGAAAATACAAGACACAGATAAGGGCTCAGAGATCCAATAAAAGCAAAAACAAGTAAGGTGCTCCAGAAGTGAAAGTCTCACAGTTCTCTTCTCTGGTCCTGAAGTGGACTGGCAGGGGCTGGTGAATTGGACGTCTTGATTCTGAGAAAGACTGGAAACACTTGTTAGCTACATTTTCCACTCTCCACTGACCAGCGCCATATGCATGGTTTGAGACACTTTGTTACAACCCCAGCAGTCTTCTGTTTACAGTACACATAAGAAATTCCAGAAGCCCCAAATTATGATTAGGAGATTGAGAAATAGGGATCACAGAAAGAGTTCTGCTTTTGTTACATGTTCCCCTCCCTCTCAAAACATCACCACTTTGGATTGAAATTCAACAAGTTTGTCTTTTGGGTGTAATAAATTCTGGAATTGGAAGTATTGCTTCACAAGGCATTCCCTTTTTGTGTGTGGGGGGTTTTTATTTGTTTCTATAAAAAGCATTTTGACACTGGAAGTAGTTGAAATTATCTGTTATATCATTAAGAAAGGAGCACCTCTAACCCATGCAGGTCTCAAACCTGAGACCCTCGTCTTATTAGCACCACACTCTAACCAACTGAACTATCCAGCCATCTACAGCAATTTAGTTCTTTCAAAACAACTTAGAAATCAAATAACTGATGGTTCCCATCTTTAAAAATACTTTTAAATGGATAGAATTATTTGAAGCATCAAAACAGAGTAGAAACTAAGTCACTGGGAGCTGAGAGAAGTAGCAGCCAGACCCGATGCTTCCGAGCACACACGAACACAGGTGCAAATTGTACAATAAGCACGTGATATCCACAATAGCAGAAATAAAACCACTTGGTGGTCCCTTTGTACTCCCTTTCAGAAGACAGACTAAAGTTTCATAGATGATGTCCTGAGTCTCTCCTTGCTCGGTATATACAAAAGTAACTGATACCTCCAGGCACCGCTGGGATTCGAACCCAGGATCTCCTGTTTACTAGACAGGCGCTTTAACCAACTAAGCCACGGCGCCTGGCAAACAGTCTTTGAAACCTTGTTTTCTTGGCAAGTGAATACCTAAGTATATTTTGGAACAGTAGTGCCAGAAAATGGAGTCGAAGTTATGAAAAACATGACTAGGGGTGAGAGAAAGGGTGACAGAAACAGCAAACGTTGGCAGATGTGCAGTATGAGAAAGTTTTATATTTAGGTTACAAAATTAAGAACAGGCCACAGAAACCGCCCGCCGACGAGGATGGGATTCGAACCCACGCGTGCAGAGCACAATGGATTAGCAGTCCATCGCCTTAACCACTCGGCCACCTCGTCTTGAGTAACACTATTAGTATCTACTCTCTGGGATCGGAATACAGGAAGCGTGGCCCCACTGTGTACGGAAAAATTTGATGTCAAGGGATCCTGGCCAGCACCGCCAAGACGACTCTCGGGGTAGTGCTTTGTCGAGCGATGTTCTCGCCTGCATGAACACCGGACCCTACTACCCGCGAGCTGATCGATCCGGAGCGAATGCCGGTACTCAGAAGCCCCACTACAGGCCCTGACTTAAAGTACTCGGATATACTGCAAAATGCCATTACGAGATAGTTGTGCGTCCCCAACCGGGGGACGCGGGGCTTCGCACCAGAACTCCTCCCTTTTTAGAACCTACAAGTTGTTTCTTTGACCTGGGTTCTGGAGTTTGAACGTAATTGAAACTAAGGGAAATAACAGAAGCCTTATTGGGGAGGAAAAAAAGATGACCCCGACGTGATTTGAACACGCAACCTTCTGATCTGGAGTCAGACGCGCTACCGTTGCGCCACGAGGTCAACCGGGTGTCAACCTGGACATTTCACCCCATGACCAGTTGCCAGCCAGATGACCGTGGTCCTGCAGCTCGAGGTGTGTGAGGGGCTTCCAGAACTTCTAAAATTCCGCATGCGTGGTGCCTGTGCTCTCCCACCGACGTAGAGCAACAGCGATGCGGGCTTCAGACTCATGGGTTCCTCTGACCCGGCTCCCGGCGCCATGCTGACCTCTAAATGGAGGGCTTGGGTCACCTAGAGAACCCAGAACTCACAGTTACGCAGAAAGGTGGAGGACTGAAAGGAGGCAGAACGTGATAGAGCCAAACTAGAGCCCTGGGCACCTGACGAGGTGACAGATTAGCAACTCCAGCCATGCGTCTCCTCTCTGGTTGCACGTTACAATAACCAGCAGTCTTCCAAATATACACACTCCAGGCTCTGAGATTGATTTAAACAGTCCTAGCCCCTATAACGGTATTTTTTTGGTCACATTTTACAATTTTGAGGAGTAATTGACATACAATTAAATGTACAGATTTTAAGTATATGTTTTGATGAACCACAATCCCTTTAAAATATACGACATTTTTGCAGAGAAGCCTCTGGGGACTCAACTCCACCATCAAGGGAAACAAAACGAAAAATAAACAATTGGGACTACATCAAACTAGAACGTATTCACAACAAAAGAAAACCACCAAAACCAGAAGGAAAGTTACTAACTGGGATAAGATGTTTGCATTCGATATTTCCGACAAAGGCTTAATATCTAAAATATACAAAGAACTCATAAAACTCAACAACAGAAGAACTGGCAATCCAATCAAAAAATGGGAGGAGGAATTGGAGAGACATTTTTCTGAAGAGGACATACAGATGACTAACAGGTATATGAAATTATATTCCTACTCGCTGGCTATCAGAGAAATGCAAATTAAAACAACAATGAGATACTATCTGAAAGACTCACTATCATCCAAAAGTCTGGAAACAAATGCCGGCGAGGATGTGGAGAAAAGGGAACACTTTTGTGCTGTTAGTGAGAGCGCGAATTGATGCAACCCCTGTGGAAAACTGTGTGGAGACTTCTCAAAAAGTTGAAGAGGGAAATCCCATACTGATTCCATCATTCCACTTCTGGGCATCTACCCAAAAGATACAAAAGCGCCCATCCACAGAGATGTGTGTATCCCCATGTTTATTGCGGCCCTATTCACAATAGCTAAGAACTGGAAATTATCTAGTGCCCAACATCAGATGAATGGATAAAGAAGAGGTGGTTCATATATGCAATAGAATACTATACAGCCCTTAGAAGAGATGAAACCCTGTCATTTGAATCAACATGGATGGAACTAGAGGGGACTGTGCTAAGTGAAACAAGTCAAAAGAAGGAAGATAGAAACCAGATGACCTCACTCACAGGTGGATTGTGAATAGACAAAACAAAGGAATAGATGAAACATAACCAACCCTGAAACATTTTCAACAGAACTGAGGTTACCAAAAGGAAATGGGATGGCTGGATGCAAATGGTGGAGGCGCCCCCTGGACAATGGGGACAAACACTTGATTTGGTGGAGGGCATGGTGTATTGAAATATATCTAAGAAATGGGGAAATTTACATAGCAAATTATTTTAATGTGTAGAATAATTACTGCAATAAAATGCTAAATCCTTAAGAATAAAAAAATATATATAGGACATTTTTCCTTCATATCAGAAAATACACTCACTTCCCTTCCCAATCAATTCCACTCCCCCTTCCCAGAGGCAACTATTATTTTGATCACCATAAACACCCACAATTTGTTTTAAATCTCCCCAGATGACACTGAGAGGGAACTTCCAAAGAGGGGTACCGGAAACTAGCAGAGACACTATTTACTCTTGTAGGACAGGATGAAATTGGTCATGCTGTATTTCACTCTTTGCATATTCTGCATAGTGGCTCTCAGAATAATTCAAGGGACCACAGACTTAGCAAATCCTATTTCTTGGGCCTGGTCTTCATTGACACAGGGTAACATCTTAACAGCTTCTTGTTGACACTCAGCTGTGGATCCTGCCCTAGATCCCTCCCTCCCACCCCCAGTCTCTTTTTTCTGTTCTCATGGTCTGTCTTCTCTCCTGCTACACATATGCCCTGGGCTCCACCATCACCTGTGTGCTGAGGGCTTCTCTATTCTTCCTCGCCTCTCCACTCAGACATCCAGACCCTATTGGCTGGATGCCTCCATCTGATCCTTTCATCCTTCCTTTACAGTTCTTCTGCAGCCCCAGGTGAGTGACCAAAACAAGGCTGGGGAAATTCACGCCCCCCTCTCTTTTCCAGCCACCACACTCTGTCAATTCGCTTTCTTTCATAATTCTCCTGTTATCATTCCTTACTCCCATTTCCATCTCTGTCTACCTGGGTTACCGTATAGACCCTTCTCTCATTAGTCTCTAGAATAATCAAAGATAACCATCTTTACAAATATATACGATCCAATCATGCTGTGGCTAAAATCAGTGCCCTATCACCTTGAAGATTAAGTCTTAATGTATTGACTGGGCCTCCAAAACCAAGCACTTTTAAAGAATGTGGACTCTGGAACCAAGTTGCTAGCGTTCACAAACAGGCTGTGCTCCTCATTGGTTGTGTAATTTAAGCTAGCTATTGAACCTCTCTGTGTCTCACCGTCCCTCTCTATAACAGATTAAAATAGTATTAGTATTACACTATTGGTTTACTACAGAGAAAGTGTTCAGAGTCTGGCTGGTAATAATCGCTCAATTATTATGGCTGTTGTTATTAATATCTGGTCTTTGCCTGGTTCTTCAGTCATTGCCTCCTCAGCTCCCAGGTGACAACCATGCTGACTCAGTTACAGCTGACTAAACTCACTACTGCCCCACCTGTCTCTTTGTCACTGTCTCTGGTATTGCTTACTGTTCCTCTAAATCCTTCCTTTACATCACTGACACATATCCCTCAAGACTCAATTCAGAAGCTTCCTCCTTCCTCCTTTTCCTCTCATCTCGGGGAGGAGGATCTCCCTTGTCTCATCCAAGATAGTACTTAAAACGCTACCTTTTAATTGGTTTCATGATTGTTTTCGTTAGACTTTCAATTACTCAAAAGTAGGGAATGTGGATTCCTACTACCCAGCACAATTCCTGGAATGTAGCATATAGTCGATGAGCATTTGTGAAACTGATGAGCAATAGCTTTAGCGCAAGCACTGGGACTGACAACAGCCTGGCTTATCTAGGAAGGAGACATGTCTGGGTAGCTCAAGAGCATGGGGTGAGGAGGAAAATTTTGCTGGAAAGAGAACGAGTCAATGAGTATGGTACCAGATACCATGGATTTGATCTCTAGACTCAGAGAGGTTCTGCAGCAGGTATGAAGTATGATCCATCCAGTGCCG
>RJWH01003604.1:100260-119723 GCA_004363575.1 Solenodon paradoxus
AAAAAAAAAAAAAAAAAAAAAAAAGGAGTGTCTCATGAAAATCTCTTGGAAGGAGCTACAGGTGAATTTTGTGTTCCCAGCTAGTTCCAGCTGCCTGTGGGCCCTAACATTTCAAATGTTAGTATCTATAGGTTCAGCCCTGGAGTAAAGGATACCTGGTTACCGATAGTACCTACTATGGCCACAGGCTGGTTCTAAAACTCACTTTTTTTGAGCCAACTTCTCTCTAGAGTTGGCTTGCGTGAAACAAGGTCATGGGAAATGACCTAAATGCCAGCTGTTATTAATCCCCCTTCCATGACGAGGCTTCAGACACACTCATTTCCTTTCTGTTCAACAAATACAGTGGGCTTGTTCTCCCCTAAGGATCTTTGTACTTGCTGTGCCTCCAGCTGGAAGGCACTTTCTCCAGATCTTCATGCAACATGTTCTTTCTCTTTAATTTGTTCCAGGAATCTTGGAAAATCTTGCAAAAACAGGACCCCGGCTTTCCTCACTTTCACTCTGTAATAGTGCTCCTTCACCTGTACACAGTCAGATTTGAAAACCTATCACTGGGAGAGCTTGTATCTGAAGACTTAGGCTTTCTGTTTCCAGGAGAAAAGGTATGGAAGTTATAGGAAGAGAGAAGAAAAACTTGAGGAGCTCCATCATCCTTGCATCTTGTCTGTGTCCTAAAAAGGGTTCCATGCTTTTTGTGTAATTTCCTTGTCGGGGATACAGACAGGCAGCCCACTTCTCATTGGACTTCAGATGTCATCACTGTCACTCATTTCGACCACATATATGCCAGTAATGAGGGCTACCTCAAGGGCAAGAAGCAGTTGTGTCCACTGTACAGTGACTTTGCTTCTCTCTCCGGAGATGGGGGAGGTTTGTAAACATTTTTAGAACTTTGCAGTGGTTCAACAAAGAGAAACTCCCATCCATACCTAAGAGCGGTGACACCAGCGTGGGTAATATCTGATTCTCATCCAATATTTTTCAAGTAAAGAGAATAGAGATTTGCTAAACTTCCTTTTCCCTTTCTTTAAAAAAAGATTTTATTAAAGGTTTTTTTAGATCATTGTCCAAACTCCAGATCCAGCTGGCATGGAGACCCTGCTAGGCTGTGGTTACAGTTGAGTCATAACAGACGGCTCTGGCTTCCCATGCTCCTTTTCCCAGCTGGAGGTGGGCAATATTTCACCTCAGGGCTCCACAATGCTGATGTGGTCAGGAGGGACTTCTTAGCGGCAGTCTTACCACTTGGGTCCCAAGGCAGCATGAGCTTTACTCTGATGCCCAGTACACCCTGTCTGAGCAGCACAAGCTGCTTGGCAGTGTCAATGTAGTACTTAACAGGGCCCCCAATGCGATCATCCGATTCGCCACAAACTTCATTATAAAACTCTGTCCTCGGAGTTTCCCAGACACAACCTGGCAGCTCTTGGCGCCACTCTGCATAATAAACTGCAGCACACCATGCCTACCGCTATGCCTCCATGCAGCAAGGCCTCCTAGGAGTCTCCTAATGCAGACACTCTGCCTGGCACTCCGTGCGGGGGCACTCAGACCTCTTGCCGACACCTCAGCCTGGAGCTCCACACTGCCCTCACCGAAGCCAACCTCTTCTGAACCACAGCGGTTAATTCCCAAATCCAACGGACCTTCTCATCAAAACCCTTTTGAATCCTGGAGGCCATGATGATGATTTCTGTTCTGGCTGGTGTAACTCTCACCCACATATTTATAAAAAGGAAATTCATCGATTATATTGGGGGCCTGGAAGAGAGAAAAGCCTTTCTTCACAATTTGACCACATTTCCTACAGTAAAGTTTAAGAACAAATGACCTGGTGGAAGCTGGAGGAGGAGCGGTTGGGCCAGCTACCTTCAGAAGAGCACAGTCCACATTCATCCCAAGGGTTTGCATCCCACCAATGTGAACAACTAAATAAAAATGCTTCTTCCTCCTCTCTCTTCCTGCCTGTCAACTAATCTTCATTCCTGCCTGTACCTTTCCTTAAAAAATAGGAACAAATGACCTATTTTCAAAGAGCCTTCCTTAATCATATTATTCTAGTGTTTGCCTTTAAAAATGTTATTTATAGCACCTATTACCAGTGGATTTATTTCTTTGCATGTTTGTTCCTCTCCCAGACTAGAATACAAACTCAAAAAAAGTAGAGACTTTTGTTCATCAAGAAGAGCCCAGCACATTGCCTGGTATTTTTATTAACTGGTCAATGAATATTTGTTGAATAAATAAATAAATCAGAAATACCTCTTGAACTAATAGACTGGCTTGAAAGCACTAAAATGGGAGTGGGGAGAGAGATAGCTCTTCTGGGAGATGGACAGAGAGATCTCCCAGAGGATGGGACTTGACTGTGAAGAACCACAAGTGAGAACTTCCTCCTCTTCTGCAGGGATCTCCAATGAGGTCCAAAGGTCAGTAAGGTCTCCCAATGCGGAGAGGTTCCTGGACTGCAGTTGGCTAAAGTTGGGTGCCCACCAAGAGATAAGGAGATTGGAGCAGTCTGTGTAGATGCCCACTCTGTGCTTCGCAGGGGCGCAGGGAACCAGTCTCCTTTTCTACTATCTAACATTCCGGTTCTCTTTGCCCACTCCATCCCCAGAACATGCCTCTCATCCACATCTAACTCAGGACTGCGGGACATATTCTGCACTGTGCAAAACCCCTCACCAAACTGAGCAGTTGTCTAGGAGTCGGGGAGGAGGGAACCGGAATCAAGGAAGGTTCAGACCTGGGGTCCTCGGATAACCGGGTGGCTCCTGGCATTAACTGACTGCAGAACAATTAGGGACATTCCTATCTTCACTTTGGTCCCCTTTGCAGGAAGCTAGAGAAACGCGGAGGAGGGAAGAGAGTCCACGCCTTAGGCAAAGTGGTGTCCCAAGCCTGGCGTGGAAGTGACAGTGTCCGGTGAGCAACTCTTACTCCAAGAGTCATTCAGGGTAACTGGGCGGGAGGGTGGGTTGGGGGCCGGGCGGCTCCGGGCGCAGGCATCTGGGTAGAAAGGGGTGTCCTTGGTGGATTTCCGTTGGCCGGTCTTTCGAGGGCAGGGCGACGCAGGGCCCCCCACATCGCACACTCTCGAGTGCAGACGCTTCGGCCGCGCTCGCGGAGCCGACCACCCCTGGGCACAGCAACTGAACTAACGCGAAGGGACGTTCTCCAGAAGGCCTACATCTCCAATTTACTGCTCTCGCGAGATTTTCGGAGCGCCGGTCGCAGCGCCCGCTAACGCGGTTGCCAGGCAACTGGGCGGTGCCAGCTCTAGCGGGAACGAGGCAGACGTCGAATTTTGGCTCACTACCTGGACGACCGCAGGCTTGGCCATCCACGAGCTTCCAGCCCCAGAGACCACCGTCTCTGCCCCGGGGTGGTCCCCTTACCCCTAGGGGACATGGGCCAGATCACGGGACTCGTACCCTCTCGCTTCCTGACGCTCCTGGCGCATCTGGTGGTAGTCATCACCCTATTCTGGTCCCGGGTAAGACCCACGGTCATCTTCTCCCAGTCCCCATTCCCATCGACGTGCTCCCAACCCCACCCCGCCCCTCCCCAGGGCATGACCACCCCCACCTCCTACAACACCCCCGACCCCACTGCCCCGCAACCTGCCCCTCTTTTACTCCTCGGCCCTGTTCCCCAGGACAGCAACATCCAGGCCTGCCTGCCTCTCACCTTCACCCCCGAGGAGTATGAGAAACAGGACGTTCAGTGAGCACTTGGGGCTGGGTGATCAGAATTAAGCAGTGGTGGGAGTGGAGGGGCTTAAGTCTAGAAGACCTGAGCCAACCCCTTTCTTTTCTGTAGGTTAGTGACAGCACTCTCTGTCACCCTCGGCCTCTTTGCTGTGGAACTGGCTGGTTTTTTCTCTGGAGTTTCCATGTTCAACAGCACCCAGAGCCTCATCTGTATCCTTGCTACCTGCGCACTTTTCCCACACGGTCCATTTCCATTACAGCTCTCTTCCACCGCCAAGCTAGGCCTTCCTGGCACAGTAGTCTCTCCCTTAGTGGGCAAACAGAATGTATTCAATTGAGAAATTATTTTAGGAAAAGTGGAAATTTAATACAATGTTGGAACATTTTCTTCAGCTCTTGGTATGCACCAGGCACTGGAGATCCCAAAAAGGGGAGTAAAATACAGTTTTCCATGTTAAGAAAGAGGCGGGCACAGGTATCTGTAATTTAGTGCGATAAGCACTGTGCTATAGGAATGTGGAAGATATGAAGCACAATGGGACCTCGGGAGGACAGATGGATTAGGGAAGACCAGGGGGACTGGGACACCGAAGGGATTCCAGGATTCTATCAAGTCACTGTGAGCATCCCCGTTTGGCCTGGAGTAGATGAGGAGCCTACTCTTGCCTCACCTGGAGGATCCAGGCTGACCCCCAGATAGAAGGTGGAAGTAGTTTAAGAATCCAGTTGTGCAGGCTCAGTTCTGGTCTCTACTCACAAAGTTGTCCTGAAGCTCAAGAGGACAGGCCTGCTGGTCCCCACCTTTACAATGTGGTGAGGGAGCCAGTGGTGAACCTGAATGCAGGTGCCACCTGCACCACCAGCTTTTCTGGCCTATCCGTGTCCATCCAAAAGCTTTCCTTGATGCTGTTGCTTCCTCAAGCCATCGGAGCTCACTGTAGCGCCTCTGTGGCCCTGTCCTTTTTCATATTCGAGCGTTGGGAGTGCACCACGTACTGGTACATTTTTGCCTTCTGCAGGTACAGTAGCACCCAGTGATTGGGGGTGGAAAGGAAGGTTTACTTTAAATCTGAAGGTTTCCCCACTCAGCCCTTTGATCAGCATAAAACATACCAGATTCTCAACATCCTGTGGCCTTTTGAAGCCTTTCTACCCCAACCTACACTTTTTTTTGGGGGGGGGTTGGGGGTCTCTGGTTTGGGGATTTGGGGATTTTTATTGGAAGTGGCCCTGAACTCACCACCTATATTCCACAGCGCCCTCCCAGCTGTCACTGAAATGGCATTATTCATCAGCGTCTTTGGACTGAAAAAGAAAGCTTTCTGATCATCTCCTGATGGAAATGGAGAGAGGAAGGCTCGAGGAGCGAGGGGCCACTCACCATTTCTGGAAGAAGGAAGGCCTAGGCTTCTATCCTCCCCTTAAAATTTCATTTTTTGCAGGATTATCAGCATTAGGATATACGCTGACTGTGAACATTTTATTTAGTTATTTGTAATACAATATATTTTATAGTAACATCAAGACTTGTAAAAAAAAAAATGGGGGAGAATAAGTGTGGCCAAACTATTGGAAAAATGGAAGGTTGTTTTCCAGTCTTGCAGATCGTAAGATATTAGGTACCGCTTTTATTTGGCTTATTACGGTAGATGACGTGAGGTGGGGGGGGGGCCCGGGAGTGGGCGGAGATATGTAAAATAAAGTCATAACTCGGAAGTGAGTGGAGCATACTGGGAGGAATTATCTTATCCCTTTTCACCAGCCAAATGGAAAAAGTATATTTTAAGAGAACTGTAAATAAGTGTAGAAACAAATAGAAGTTCCGAAATAGTTTAGGTTTCTCGGGCTAAAGCGTTATATATTCACCCTAGCTTTTAGTGGGGTATTTTTTACCAAGTGCGGAATGCCCCATGTTTCTGGTATCGTCAGGTAGGATAATCCTTACCTGTTCCTCCTTCGGGAGGGCAGATCAGAAAATGATGATTGGAGTTCGCATGATTCGTGATTAACGTCTCTGCGTGACCAGGACTTGCAACACCCTGGTATCTCCTATCTGATTCTTCCTGACGGTCTTTACTTTTTTTCTTCTGTAGTTACTGTTAGCTTGATATAATATTAGGATACTTGGTTTTTGGGCTTGGAGCTTGTTTTTTTTAGGCTGTTTCTTGTAAGTATTACTTTACCTAGTAAGCTTTTCGTTTTGGTATTTTTCTCGTTTTTGTAATCTCTAGTGCCAGTCGTACTTGGCATCACTAAAGGGCTGTTAGCCAGGCTTTTATCCCAATAGCACCCCTAGTGGTTGGAGTGCGTACCCAAAACCTGACAATGTAATCTAAAGTTCTTCCCCTGACACGGTTAATAAGTTCCACTCACATCTAACTTTTCCTTAGCCATCTGTGCCTTTTCATTCTAAGCATTCATTAAATGAATACTTATTGAGCACCTCATATATAAATCACTTGTAGTGTGTACTGAGGAACCCACACTCAGCCACTGCCATCACAAATATGGCTCATGTAGACAGACAAGAAACAATTTCCCACACTCCCGGAGTAACTTAATAGGAAATTGTGATAAGTGTTAAAAAGGAGATTTACAGAATCTCTGGAGTGTAGGGATTGATTATCTCCAAGAGGCAAGAGTTCTGCTCAAAGAGGAGCACTTTGAGTGAGGTCCTGAAGTGTGGCTGGAGCAGCGAGATAGGAGAGCAGATTATATGGGAGGCAAGGAAGGTGCGCTACTGGCCCTGGTTAGAAGTTTGATCAGGAAAGTCACATCCTACTGCAGGCTGGCTTCCACCCCAAGCGAGTTGTGCTCGCTACCAATTTGTGAAAACATAACTTATTTTTCAGAAACATTATGGACCAGTTATTAAATAGTTACTATAAAAATTATGTACATCTACAATGAAACATTTAAAACAGCTAATCATGCTCAAAACTCATTACTTCCTGATTATTTTACTACACTTTACTATTACATGCTCTTGAGGTTGTGTTTATTGTATCTGTGTTGTGGAAATACTATATAATGATGTACTACTGTGTATCTCTTCCCAACTCACTTATTGATATCAAACTGGCTTTAAATTGACTTTAATAGGATTATGTGTACCTCAGAAAGTGGTGAATACTCTATATTAGGCTTTGCTAATTGTCTAAATTTAAGAAAATTTGGAGAAAATGTTAAAAATGCAGCTTCAACTTAAAAATATCGTAACTTACTAGCACAAAAAAAACCCAAAAACCTAGTGAATATTATCTCAGAGTTTGAAAACTATTAGTTTCAGTAAAGAAGTTACTTAATCATTGAGGAACCAGTGAAATTTCAGCATCTTTTTTGTTTCATTTGTGTCTTAAAAAAGTGAAAAAAAGGGTCAGCCTTCATGTCGGGACCACACTCGTAGTTAGGATGCAACCCCATTTATGAACTCGGATACATGAGTAGAATTTACAATAAAGAATATCGTATATTCTATTATTTGTAAATTATGTGCCATATAGCCTCTCTATCAGTAAATATATAATAAACTATGTATATACTTATTTTAGAGAGTTGGTTCTAAACTCTTTTTTTAAGGAAAGGTACAGGCAGGAATAAGGTGAGTAGGTAGGCAGGCAGGCAGGCAGGAAGAGAGAGGAGGAGGAAGCATCTTTATTTTATTCAGTTGTTCACACTGGTTGTCCCCCTCCACCCTCCCGACCCAAGACTCAAACCCAGAGGTATGTGGCTTTTGTATAAAAAAGCGAACAACTATGTGCAGAGAATATCTGCAGGCGAAGACTGGTTGGGAAAGAAATTTTTATAGAGTGCTTTTTTAGACTTTTGGAATTTTGAATTACTTTTTTTTTTTTTTAAGAGAAAGGTACAGGAAGGAATGAAGGCGAGTAGGCAGGCAGGAAGAGAGAGGAGGAAGAAGCATTTTATTTTTCCCTTTAGTTGTTCACGTTGGTTGTTCCCTCTGGACCCATTACACGAATGAACCCAGGTCCTTGGGATATACTTGAACTGTGCTCATCCGGAGTCAGCTGACCTAACGGTTACTCCACCAGGATGTGCCTGAATAACATTTTAAAACACAGAAACAACAACAGGTTGCAGGAATATGAGCCTACAGCTGTTTATGTTCCCTGTGTGGAAGTGCAGCTAGTTGAGATGCTAGCGGAGCTGGAAACATAGAAATAGATCCCTGATGACATCATCTGAGCACCTGGACCTGCTGTTTCCAGCGTGTTCCAGTTCTATGAGCTCTCAGATTCTCCTTTTTTGGTTTAAATCTGTTTGAACTGTGTTGGCAAGAGTCTTATCATGACATTCATCAAGGGACATGATGTGATTTCTTTTTCAGCTTAAAGAGATGCAATTGATAAACATGTTATGTTTCAATGACATTTTCTGTGTATTATTGTGCTTCTGATACCAGCACTGTGCCTGATACTGTAGAATGAAAGAGCCCTCCTTTAACAGAGGAGGAAAATGAGGCCCAAGAAGAAAGCCATTCACTTCAAGATGCCATGCAGATAGGAGACCTGGAACTTGAAGCCAAATCTCCTCAATTCAACAATTTTTTTTTCCCTTTTTTAAGAGAGGAAGGGAGAGGAAGAAGCAGCATTTTATATTTTTAAAGGAATGCAGATGAGCACAGGCAGGCAGGCAGGAAGAGGAGAAAGAAGCACTTTATTTTATTTCATTGTTCATCTTGGTTGTTTCCTCCTCCCTGGCCCAGGAATGCAAACCTGAGTCCCTGGACATGCAGACCACTCTCGGAGGCAGCTGACCAAATCGTTATTCTACCAGGGTATGCTGGGAGAGGCATTCTTAAGGAAGGAAGGAAGGCAAAAAAAGGAGAAGGAAGAAGTTGTTCCCCCAGGCCTGGGTCATAAACTGGGGTCTTTGGGCTTTATATGGTCCACGCCAGCCACTGCTGTAGTGCCTGAGCCACCAGGGTGCACCTCAAAGATATTTATTGAGCATCTACTGGTGGCCAGACTCTAGGCTTGGCATATGTCTGGAGGGAAAGAAGAAAGATGTGGCTTCTTGTCAGTCACATTATCTGGACCGGGACTCCCCACCACCAGTAGATTGCAGTGAATCTCTAATGAATGAAGATTGCCAGAGTGAGAGTTTGGGCTCAGAAGTCCTCCCAGGCTCCCAGTGCCAGAAGACTTAGATCTGCCAATATCTCTTCCTACCCACACAGGGCTCTGGCATCTGGCTTCCCTGCAGTCCATGCCCACATTGCCCTGCTGGCGTGACCAGAGCTGGATCCCTGAACAAACTCATATCAAGTGATCAGAGCTGTGCTCACAGGGACACCAGGCACATAGGTTCAGTCAAAACCCAGCCTCAGCAAGCAGGTGCCTGGGAGTCCCCTAATAGCAAGCTATTTGCCTGCTCTACTAGACTCTTTAAAAACACTCCCCTCTGAACCTGCAGTTCACCATAATTCATTATTCATTTCCCTGCCTTGGGTCTGGCACTATATACTGTGCAGGGAGAACTTTGCAGATTAAATATATTAATAGATTAAATTCATATTATGTTTTATGCTAAAAAAAATTAAAAGATACCACCCCATTCATGAAAAAAGTTGACAAACCAATTGAAAAAAAAAAAAGAGAGAGAGAGATTCCCCCATCAAGACATTTCTCTGAGCTGACTTTTCCCCAAATGTAAAACCAAGACAGTACCTCATAGGATCACCATGAGCACTGACTGTTCACGGGAGGTACTTACAACAGTGCTCCTAAGAGCATGATTGTAATTGTAGGGGTGGGCAGGGAGGATAGAGAGGTAACTTAAAAGCTGGTCTTTGAGGGGCTTGTTAAGTAAACTTGTAAAACTTGTGGTTAAACATGGAAGATTGACCATGAGTGTTATTGTCTTCTTGCCCTTCTGAAACTTCCACGAGTAACAGGAGAGGAGTCAAAGAAGCAGAAATCTGTAAGGACTGAGAGATGGGGACAGAAGACAGTGGTGGAGAAAATATTTCAATAACGCTTTGGAGGCTAGACATTGGACAACAGGTGGTGACAGACTGAGCAAAGAGAGTAAAGACATGATGCCCAAGGATCCTGGAGGTCCTGAGACCCGGGGTCAGGACCTGGCAGAACATGGAGGTGGCTGACAGTCTAGGTTCCAAGTGTCTCCGCCCTGGGGTCCCTCAGCCTCATACCTGAGTGACATACACCACCCGCTCCGTGTGTTCATTTTTGGGGAGGCTTGGACTTGGAAACACCAGGTCCAGAAGAAGCGAAGCTATGGATAGAAATGGGAGCCCATACCCTGCTACACTGAGGGCAGGGGGAGGAGATTGGAGGGTATTTTCTCAAAAAAGCAAAATTGCCCCAGAGCCTGCCAATAATCAGTAAATGGGAGTCCCATGTAAAGGCTTCCCTGCAAAAAACACACACAGCTTCTCTTGGTGGCTCTTGGCATTTCATTAAATATGAGCAGAGTACCACGGATCAGTAGACATTTGAAAAAAGCCTCCAAAATGAAGACTATTTCTCCCATATATTTAAAAAAATGCCAATCAAAAAAGTCTGGGAGAGACATATACTAGGGAGCAAACACACAAAGTCACTATAATTAGAACATTAAAAAAGAAAATTAAAAGGGGCAACTCAATGCATATCATCTGTTAACATTTGTATTTATTTAAAAAAAAGAAGAATAAAAGAAGTATCTAGGTCTATGTGTATCTCTGCACCAGCCATTTGGTGTCTAGAACTGGAGACAGCAGCTGTGTCAGGTAGAGGCCTTGGGCAGTTCAGAGCAGGGTTCACTGTACAGTCCTTTGTATGTTGTCATTTTTGATTGTGTCACCTATTCCTTAACTTAATCGAATATTGAATTAAAAAAATATATAGTTACTATCCTCAGAGAGGTGAAATAAGATATTGCATTTAGAAATTAAACAAAATATTAAGAACAAAACATTTGTTTATTCCTTCAAAAAGGAAGTTACATGAAATCTTCCAGAAAGTAAAACAAAAAGATAAATGAATTGGTGGGTGGCCAAGGGAAGCTTAGCTTTATATCCTATGTTTTAAGATTTTTTAAGAAGAATGCTCATTATTTGTACAATAAAAAACTGAGTGCATGTGACAATCCTGTAAATTTGGCACACAGTAGGTCCTTGGTAATCTCTCATTCCCCCCACCCCCCACCCCAGTTTGGGCTTGGCAGGCATCCCTTAGAACCTTCTGGACTGGAAGGCTTGGAAGGCTCAGCCAAAAGTCACAGGGTTTGAGCAGCTGACTGACAATGATGGGACTAGTCCCTCCACCCTCATTCCAGGCAGCATTCCCAAGGGCACACTTCTGTTCCTAATTAGAAGGCCCTTTCTTTACAAGCTGCATCAAGGGACATGCAAAGTCTCTGAAATTAATTACTAGCTTGGTCAAGTTTGACTTGTGAATGGGGCAAGATCGTGAGTCAGTGTGGGTTTGATCCAGCCCCCTTCTACAGCAACCTCCAAGTCAGTCATTAGAAGGGGGGAGGGGAGAGAAAAGAAAAACTTAAGGGTTTTTCCATGTTGCATACATCAGAATCACCAGAGGTGCTTCTTAGAAATGAATTTGGGCCTTCTCCCCATCCTCTGAATAAGTGAGCCTTGGGAGTGGGGCCTAGGGATTCACTGCCAACCCCAGAAGCAGGTAAATGAAGTTATAATTTCATTTGTATATATATATATATATATATATATATATATATATAATTTTATCTTTAGTTTAACTTACCTCTATTTGGGTCTCCATTCTACCCGTTTGTAGAAAACATTCTCCTATTTCCAGGAGGATTCAGTCAGCCCACCCTAGCCCTTCTGCCTCCACCATTGATCTAAATTTGGGGAGTTCCTTAGCAGCACAGCAGGGAGAAAATCCTCCTGCATCCCGCCTCCATGGACCATTTGTCTTCATTTTTATTCTGCTGCCCCCAGGTTCAGTAGAAATTTATCAGCTTTCCAAGTCACACCCCATGGCCTTGGCTCTCCAAATTTATGATGGGTTCTGTCACTTCCATGTACCCTAGACTCAGTCATTGGGGAAAATGGGGATCCCTCCTAACCAGTGTCTAACACATCTGGCTCTCCACCACCTTCTACCTTGTTAGTGCGGGTTGCTGGTGGGGACATGAGGGAAGGGCTCACCTGTCTGTGTCTCCTTCCAACCTCCCCTGTCATACCCAGACACTGAGGCTTTTGAACTTAAAAGATTTGAAATTTGGCATCTTTGTTCTCAGGCTAGAAAATAAAGTAGTCTCAGGGCCAAAAAGCAAGAGCTAGCACCCCACTCCCGATGGGAGACCCTCAAGGAAGCTGTTCTGTTCTTTTCCAAATAGGCTGAGCCACCCGACTTTCTGTATAAGTACCCAAGGACCCGGGAAGTGGCTGCTCCTGGAAGGGGAAGGAAGCTGAGAGCATCTTATCTTAGATCTGCTGAGTCCCCACACCCAAGCTCCCTGTTCACTCACCTCCCCCAGACAGCTGGGAAATGACACCTCTGGTGACAGAACCAGTCCTCGGGCTTCTGTTGGGAGGGGCTGGGGCACTGTATGGGGGAGGTTCTCACCCTGTGAGGCCTTGGAAAGCCTGGGTGGCGGAGGGAAGAAGCTGGCCTGTTGTTTTTGAGACTAAGGACACCAGCCTCCTGTCCCTTTTCAGGGATGCAGTGAGCACTCATACTCAAGGGCCACTAGGCCTCCCCTTAAAATGCCTCCTCCTTCCCTCTTGAGGTTGGCCTTGACCTAGTCCATGGGATAGACAGCTCAGCTCATCCCAGCTCCATTAGGAATGTGCCAGGCCTACTAGTAATGATGAGATGGGTGTGTGTGTAGTTGTTTTGTCTGTTTGGAGAACCTAAAGACAGACCAGTCAGGGATGGAAGGGGGCCGTAGGTAATCTCTTCCTACCAGGATCCAGATCAAGCCACATAACCAATATATATTTAGTGCCTACATGTGTAATATATTTGGGACCTAGAAAGAGGCCAGGGCCAAGGTCATACTTATGAGGCTAATCCATAAGCCAAGTAGTAACCTGTAACTGCTCCTGTCTTTGTTCCTCAAAACAAAACAAAGCAAAACAAAAACGTTTGGGCCAGGCACGTGAAGCAGCTCTACCGGGTAGCCTCAGGACTTCCTCCCTGGGGTCCTAAATTTGTCCTACCTCAGTCAGGCCTGACCTGCAAGACCACGGGTCTGAACACCAATTATGAGGAGGGGCAGCTGTCATGCTGCAGGAGGGTGGTCCGGAGAGCCTGTCTCATCTCGTTTCCTTCCTACCCTCTTACTCAGTGACCAGGGGCCCCAGAGGTCCCTGACCACATTCACCTGCTGGAGGATGGATGGGGGCCCAACTCCTGCCGTTCCACTCCACCAGCAGCAGGGTCCCCGCCATTCGTACTCCGGACCTGCACCTACCCCTTAAGATCTCCCACTGCAGACCATGCCAGGTGCTGAAGGTGCATCAGCAGGTTGGGACCTTTGACGGTGCCGGGTTTCAAGGATGCTGAGAACGTGCTTTGGGAGTGAGAGGCAGGTGGCAGAGGCGTGGGGGAGGCTGTAAGGGCTGCGGTCAGTCAGGAGGGATGACAGTGGGTGTGGGGAAGCTGCAGCTCGGGGATCGGGGACGCTGGGGTAGGTGCGAAGGCACAGAGGTACCAAGCCCTCCACCCCACCGGCTGCGACCGGGGCCCGGCCGCGCTCCGCCGCGCCCCGCCCCCGCGCCCCGGCTCCCGCCGAGCCCCGCCCCCGCCCGCAGTGCCCGGATGTGGGTGACGCGCGGCCGCCATCTTTCCGTCCCCGGCAGCCAGCGCCAGTCCGAGCTAGCGCTAGCTGCCGCCACTGCCGCCGCCATCACTGCCGCTGCCAAGTCCTCCGCCTGCTACCCCTACCATGTGAGTCGGCCGCCCGCGCCCGCGCCTGCACCCGCACCGGGTCTCCCTGCACTGGCCGCCGCCCTTGGCAATGCGCCCGGGGATTGCACGGGGTTCGGCCCGCGCCCCGCGCGCCCGGAGGCCAGGCCGGCGCCCGTGACGGCGCTCAGGTAGCCGGAGAGCCCTGCGTCCCAGGCTGGCGGTGCAGACGATGGCCGTGGGAAAGAGCGGACCGGCGTCCGTCCGCCCCGCCCCTGTCATCGTTGCCTCCAGTCGTTTTGGGTCTACCGGACTGTGGGGTCGCCCTCTTTTGACAGGAGGGGAAACTGAGGCCAGGAGGGGGGAGGGGGACTCATCAAGGTCACGCAGCTATTGCCGGGGCCGGACGGAGTCGTGAGCTTCCTTCGGGTGGGCTTCTTTGGAGACGGAAGGGAGGGACAGACGGATGGATGGACAGACGGATGGGCGGAGCCCTGGCTGCAGGGCCAGAGGCTCCCGGCCCTGGGTCTTAATCCGTCCCTGCCCCTCAGGTCAGCTACCGCTGCCACCGCCCCTCCTGCCGCCCCGGCTGGGGAGGGAGGACCCCCTGCACCCCCTCCAAACCTCACCAGTAACAGGAGACTGCAGCAGACCCAGGCCCAGGTGGATGAGGTGAGTGTGGGGGGTGTCAAGCAGTGGGAAGGACCCTGAGGTTTGGCAAACCTGTGTGAGGGCCCATCTTGGGTTGGAGAGGATGGCAGTTCACGTTTTTGGCTTTTGGGACAAAGACATACAATGCTCCATCTCTGTCAGGTAGCACTTGCAAGGGCCTTGGGGTGTTAGTTTGCTTTGCTAGCCTGGTGTGTTTCAGCCCAGGCAGGTGTGCTTTGGTGTGGATTGCGTGAGGCTGGCAAATAGAGGCTGCTGCTATGATACCTGAGATGTCTGGTTACCAGCACGCCCCTGGTGTGTGCTCCTTGCATGTCCCCAGCTGTGCGAGGCATGTTCTGTGTTTGTCCTTGGCTGGTCAGCCTGGCAACATCAGGGTTCGTGGGCTATGGTCGAGAAGTACCCGGGAGAGGGGCCTTGGCACACCCCTGCCTCGTGGACCCCTCCCTCAGGTGGTGGACATAATGAGGGTGAACGTGGACAAGGTCCTGGAACGGGACCAGAAGCTGTCGGAGCTGGATGACCGTGCAGATGCGCTACAGGCAGGGGCCTCCCAGTTTGAAACCAGTGCAGCCAAGCTCAAGCGCAAATACTGGTGGAAAAACCTCAAGGTAAGGGTGGAGGCAGGTAAGAGGGCAGGTCGGAGGATTGGTGGGTGAGTGGGGGGTTCATGGTTACCCTCATGGACCCTCCCCTCTCATCTTCAGATGATGATCATCTTGGGAGTGATTTGCGCCATCATCCTCATCATCATCATTGGTGAGTAGGGTGGGAGTGGCTAGGGCCCTTTCTCTGCAGAGGCTTCCCTTTCCAATTCTGGGTTTTAAAGGTCATCAACTTAGTTTTCTATTATTCAGCAAAAGTCCCGTGTGGCTGCCAGTGACAGTTGTGATTCATCTACGTCCCAAAACTTAGATATGATTTGGCCTGGTTCTGGGCAATTTCTGTTAAGATTTTGGAACCAGGAAAACTGGTGGGTTCCCCACTGCTCTTTAAGGACCCTTTGAGCCTAGAGCTCAGTTTGGAGACCCTGGAGTTGGGGAATGGGAGAACAGGAAAGGCCCAGGGACTTGAGACATGGCGAGGAAACCAACCACCCCATTGTTTGAGAGCTTATGGTCTCAGAGACCCAGAGAATTAGGAATCTGTGGCCCCAAAGCCATACCATGGATGATAACTTGGAACCCACCTGTCTTGCGCCATTGCATTACAGGTGGAGAACCTGGAGTTGAGAGGGGAAGGGATGTTGTCAGCCAAACTGGGGAGTGGGGAGGATGGGAGCAGGGCCAGACCTGACACCCTGCTTTCTCTCTTTCTCCCTTCCCTCTTCTTCCTTCTCTTTCCCTCTCTACAGTTTACTTCAGCTCTTAAACCCCCGAGGAGCCTGCCCTGCCCAGAGAAGGGCCTCTCCCCCCATTCCCAGCTGCTCCTCCACCTCTCAGCCATATCTTCCAGCCCCCCTCCCCCCCATCCGTGTGTGTGCGTGTGTCCCCGTGTGTGTGCCCCCCTGTAAATAGCCAGCTGTTATTTATACATATATAATATATATATTTGGTCTGTTTGTAGTTTTATTACTAGAAGATTTTTTCCGGTTGTCCTTAACACCCCCTCCTGAGGTTCCCATCACCACCTTTCTCTTTCCCTCCTTCCCCTTCTCTCTCTTCCTGACCAGCCCCAAGTTCTTTCATTTGCATCTGCTATGCAATAGTCCCTCTTCCTCTCCTCCTTCCCTTGGATTTAGTTGATCCTTCCTCCCATCCTGACCTTTCCCATACCCTGTACCCCCACCCTACCCCCTACAAAAACAAGAAACAAAAAGCAAGTGTCCAGGCCTCCCTAGGTGCATTTTCTTTGCATCATAAGGAGGCTCTGAGACTAGTCCCACTTGGTCCTAAGAATCCCAAGTTCTTTTGGGAGCTTCCAGCGTGTTAATTACCATTCATTTGCATACTGACATCCTTTTTGGTTTCCTTTTCTGTTCCATCACTCATCATTCTTTCAGCCCATGTTTTGCTGTTTTTTTTGTTGTTGTTTTTTTTTTATGAAGAAGTTAGTTCCCATTGGTCCTTGTATCACATTTTCATTTGCATGGCATTACTTGCAGGTGGTAGGGAGCCTGGGATTTTGAGGAGTCAGCGTATTCTGACCCCCAGAATTGCCCTCTCCTAGCCCATCTAGTCCAGTTTGCCTCCCCATCCCCATTTTCCAAACCTCTTGTCCCCTCCTTTGTCCCCTCCCCCCAGCTGGTGTGTAAGTGTCTTGGAGTTCAGTGTGTGATGATGGACCAATAATTCTGCCACTTGGAGTTTCTCCCCACATTCTTGCTCCCCAGTTTTCATGTGGGGCACTCAACTGACATTCCCATGGGGTCTCCCTCCCCCTGATCTGCCTCCTCCTCCCACCAGGAGAGTTGGGGGTTGGCCACAATCTGATCTCTTTTGAGAGAGGTGGCTGCCAGTGTGTGTGGGGGAGTCATCACTGCCTTGGGGAGGAGTGGGGCAGGGCAGAGAATCCCCCCAACTCCTGCCTGAATTCTCCTCTGGCCCCACCCCTGCTACGGGTTAGACTGAAAACCCTCCTCCCCCATTTGGGGGTATTGCCCCCATCACTGTCCAGCTCCTCTGACTACCCCCCTGTATTCAGGGTGGGGGTACTAGTCACTGCCAATGTGTGTATGGGATTTGCTGGAAGATGGGGATTCTTTTTCCTCTCCAGGACATTCAAGCTCAGAGAGAGCGCTGTCTCCTTAGGTGAAGTGATAAAGGGTCTAATGTCTTTTTCAATGGCACAATTTTAGGGGTCTGAGGGTATAGTCCCTTAACCTGCCACTGGAGGGGATCCCCAAACATTCTTCCCCCCCACACTCAAGTTTTCTGTGTGGTGGGGGAGTAGGGAGATCTAAGCTGTGGTGTGAAAGGGTAGGGAAAGATGCTGGGGGTGGGGGTGCTGTGTTCTAGACCCCCATATTCCAGTGTCCCCTGCCCCCCTCTTCCCTCACCCCTTGCCCCCAATTCTGTGGCGCATCCAGATTGTGAAAATGTACAATAAATGTGTAATGAGTAATAAAAGTGGTGTCAGTTCTGAGATCTTTTCTTAACCAGTGGGAAGTTTATTGGGCCTACTGGCATAACATACCCTGAGAAGGGACTGAGGTTTTGCAGGAGGACCTGACCTTGGGCGGGGCAAAATGTGATTCCCACAATGGCCATGGGAGGGCACTAAGAGTCTACAAAGGGAAGTGTTCCTGAACCCTGTTTCTCAGCCTGGTGAACCCTGAGGTCTGGGCTTCCTAGTTTTCCTTTCTCCCTCGCCTGGGGTTACGTTCCTGCACTTGGATCCTTTTTCTACCCGTTGATTTAAGTCCCAGATGCTCTGCAGCTTGCGGGTGGGGGGTGTCACTTATTCCTAGACTAACTTGTGTGAAACTTCTGTTCCTGGTTCTGCCTAGCACAATGCCAGCTTCCAGAGGGCTTAATAATACTAAATGAATCCGTTCAGGAACCCAGCCGAACGTGATGTGGGACTGGTTATAGATGGCCTGCTACCCCTGCACTCTTTTCTGACTGATGACTCTAGACCCTACACTGAACTCCTCTAACATCCAGGTTCATGACACCCCTGATGTGGCAACCTGGAATCCCTATTCCCAGACACTTCAGCACGTGACGATTCAGCAGTTACAGGAAACCTAGATAGTGTTTCTCAAACTTATTGACTCCTAAGAACTGCCAAGAATGCTTTTTTCTTTTTTAGAGGAAGAACGCAGGAATGGAAGGCAAGTAAATAAGCAGGCGGGCAGGCAGAGAAGGAAGGAACATTTAAAATAATTACTGGGATTCACTGGTGGACCAGCGGTTGGGTCAATAATCTCTGAAGGACTTTGGCCACATACCTCTGGGTTCCAGTCCCGGGTCCAGGCTGAAACAACCAGTGTGAACAACTAAATAAAAATAAAGATGCTTCTTCCTCTTTTTTCTAATAAAAATAAAAGTGAAAATTACCTAGTTGTTCCCCTGCCTCCAGGTTGTGAACTCTGGTCCTTGGGATTTACACTGATTATACTACAGCCTCAGATTTAATGCCTGAGCCACCAGGATGCTCCCAAAAATGCTTTTTAAGATAGACTTTCAGGCCCCTTCCCAGGAGATTGATTCAGCAGGTCTAAGGGGCCCAGTGATTGTTAAAATTAGGTATAGCCATAATAGCCACAATTTCCTGAGGGCTTTGCTTTTCATCTGCTGAGTCCTTTATAGGTTTAGGGTTCCCACAGGCCCTTGGAGACCTAGTGTCTGGAGCATGGATTTCAAATATTGACCCCAATACTGATTCGCTTGTTTATTCGGACAGATTATGTAACTGCTCTGCATCTATCTCACTTGTGAGGTGGTGGGTAGTAAGCCGGCCTCCTCCAGAGTTTTGAGAAGCCTCTGGCCTGGCTCATACTAAATAACCAGGAGGTTGCTATTGTATCTTCATCGTCATCATCGCGCGATACTGAGATGTGAAGACCGCTTCATCCTAGTGCTCCCACTTAGCTTCAGGGAAGCCTCAAGGACCCAGGACTAGAATTTCGGCGCAGAGGACGCTCGCCCAAGTTCCGGCCACTACGCGTCCACACTACCACCTCCGCCAGCATTTGCGCCTGCGTTCAGCTCACACTCGTTGCGCCTGCGCAGACTCCGCTGCCTGCTAAGTGTCGTCAAGGAAAATCCCCAGCTTCTAGGTAAACAAGTTGCCGCGTGAGGCCGCCGGCACGTGTCCCCTACTGCTCCCAGACCTCAGCCTATGAGAAAGTTTGGAGGGCTGAAATGGCGTTTATGTCACCATGTGGGCCGGCACGGGTATGTTCCTACAGCCAATAAAAACTTCGGGAGTGGATGGGGGCGTGGTTCTCTGTCAGATTTCCAATCAAGGCAGAAGGACGGCCCCTCCCGCACGTGTGTCTGTCACTGCCGGTTGGCAAACTGTCCAATGAGAAAGTGATGGCGGCCAGCTGCGCCAATGGTGGCTGTCCTGGGGCCGAGTGGCCGCACGCGGCGCAGGGCATGGGTCGGCGCCCTTAGGCCAATAAGCTCGAGGGGTGTGGCACCCCAGCCGGTGGGCGGGCCTGGAGGAGCAAGTCCCAGCTGCTGAGGTTCTGGTGGGGAAGACGTTGGACTCTGCCTGCGTGCCGAGCGGTGAGTGCTCCGTGTGGGAGCAGAGAGACAGCGGTTGGTCT
>RJWH01003604.1:119823-144379 GCA_004363575.1 Solenodon paradoxus
GGGGGGGGGGGGGGGGGGGGTGAGTCTCGGAAACCTCAGCGCTCTGAGTGAACTGAGACCTGAGACCACTGTTCCAGGGAGGTACGAGTCAGGATCCAGAGAGTTGGTGAGGGACAGTCCATTGTGTGTCTCCTGTTTAAACACTGTAAATGGGCAGGGGATCTGAGGCTAGAAGGAGGCCCTGGTGGGGCAGGTGGGTGGGTACCAAGGAGTTGACATGGAGATTTAAGAAAGGGTGGTGTGATGATTTGTGTGGCCCTACCTAGTCACAGCTCTGAATGTCTTTCTCATATGTCAGGTGGGGTGGAGGGTCTCAGAACCATCCTTGATGGTGTAAAGATGGGGTAGCACTGTGCCCTCCCTGAGAGGGAAGATAGGATTGTTCAGACATGCCTTGTGCACGTCTTCCTATGACCCAGGTTGTGAGGAGACACCAACAGGGTGCTATGGTGTCTGTACAAATGAGGCCAGTGGTAAAGTGATCTAGAGAAAGGTGGAAGGGTTAGGAAGTGGGGTTCCTAGGAAATCAATAGGGATGGTAGCTGCTAGGGTGATCTCAAGGATTTTGTGAGCCTGCGAAAATGGAAACCATGAATCAGTGTGTGTGTGTGTGTGTGTGTGTGTGTGTGTGTGCAAGCTGAATGTCAACAAGGAAAAGAAGGGGTTAAAGAAATCTGGGTTTCAGGCATCAGAGTTAAAATCTAAGATATTTGACAGGCCAAGTTTCCTGGTGCTGGGTATAGCTCACAGGTTCCCAAAGGGTAAGAAACCAGAATGACAGGCCATGATCAGAGCTTGGATTTGAACCCTGAACTCCCATTTGTTAAGAATCTGAGAACATATGAAGCAATTTAGGAAGTTTAGTAATTTTGAGTCTTAGTGATTCCTTATGGAATGGGAATAATAGTAGACATCTCACAGTGAGGATTAAGTAAAACAATCTATGTAAATTGTCTGGGTCATGTTTAAAAAAATTTTTTTGGCTATAAAATTGCTACAGAGTGACAAAACAACTGACAAGGTGGAAGATTTATGTGAATGATGTGATTAGGAACCATTTTCACATTCTCAAGTTTTTCTTCAAGTTTTGGTGACTCCTTCCCTATTTCCATCTCCGTTGTTTTTCTGGCACCAGCACCAAATCCTTAGTCTTCCCTTTTATTCCTCTCCCAGGATCCAGGCTCTGGGCTGGGCCACTTGCTCTGTCCCAGTGTGATTTCCTCATCCTAGACCCATTTCCCTCCCTGCTTTTCCTCCCTCCCTCTCTGCTGCCAAAGAAAGTCAGGCTCCGAAGGGGTCCTTTGGGAAGGAGCAAAGGTGTGAGTTCTCTGGCAGAACCTGGGCCTCTAACTTCCCCACCCTGAACCTGTGGTGCTAAGCCAGCAAATTTGGACAGTTCTAGAAAGGGGTAAAGTCAGTACCAGGAGCTGGGTACAAGCCAGAGGGGGAGGGCAGATGCAAACTGGAGAAGAGAGCCAGGAGTGGGGCTGAGACCCCTTCCTCCTAATGATCTCTCCAGGAATCCCTGACTTTGGGACCGGATGGCAGTCGGTGGGTTGGGGGAGGAGCCTAGGCTGGGTGCTTATACCGGGCCACCAGCCAAGAGAACACGATGTTCCCAAGTGCGCTGGCCGCCGCCCTCTATGCCTGGCCGCCTCCCAAACCGCTGCCTCTCCAGCCTCCCTGCCCCACATTCCCCAGCAGCCTCGCTCCGCCCCCGTCCTTGGCTTTGACGTCACGACTCTCTCTCGCCCCCACTCCTTCATTGACGGCAGCAGGGCCTGGTTACTGTGGGGACCGCGAGGCAGGGTAACCAGGGCCTGTGGGCAGGAGGGGGCTGCTGGAGCGCTGGACCACTTTGTTTATGCAAACGATCGTTATGGAAGTGGAGGTGGGGGAGTAAGGGCTGCCAGTGTCAGGGGTGATCACACCTAAATCCCCGAGGAAAGCTAGGGAGGAAGAAAAATGACAAGGTTTCCAGAGACATCAGAAAATGAGACAAGGGACAGGGCCAGTATTTGAGCTGGGGGTAGTTTTCAAGGAGAGGGGACAGAATCCAGGTTCCTAACTCCTTTGTTTCCCTTGTTTTCTTGCTTTGGTTTTTCTGGGTTATTCTTTAATATGCCAGTGTCCCAGCTTTTCCACAGTGCCCTACCCCTGGCACCCCCATGAGAGCAGCAATGTTAAGAAAAGCTTAAGTCACGTGATAGTGAGGAGTGTGCGTCCACAGATGGTGTGTCAGCCTCAACTTGGAGGCCTCTCGCTTACCATCCAAGTTTGCAGGGTGCCCTGAGAGCAAACCACTCATCACAGTCATGGGTGTGAGATGGGTCTGTGTAACTGCAGCTCTCCTGGACCAATTCTTCCATTTTGTTTCCCCAAATCAGGCCCCTGATCTTTTTTAGGACTCAGTGTTCTGCCCTCCCTCTTTAAAAACAAGTTATAATTTTCAGTCCATTCTCCACTGCTGAGGTTGTACTCTCTACTACCTCTGTCCTTAACAACAAAACCACTATGTTTATCCATCACTCACCAAGTGTGAGGTCTGACCCGAGGGCTGGAGAATACAGTGAAGGAGAAGGTGAGGTTTTTGACTTGCTCTTTTCCTGGTCATAGGGATCTAAATCCTTTGCTATCCCACCTATATCTTATCTAGGGTCCCATTTGACCTCTTCTCTCAGTCACTACCTTTGTTTCCCAGCAGCCCTGGTTTCCTGGCCCCCATTTTGGGGGCACCCCTTACTGTAGGTGGCTGCATCCTCAAGAGAGAAGCTAGTCATCACTTAAGTGCCAGGAGACCTTTTCTCTGATTGGCCACAGAAGCACCTTCCATTGTTTCCCTTCACCACCCCTACTGGGTCTGAGTTCCCTTTCCATTGTTTGCACCCCACCCCCATAACACATGGACTCTCAATTGCAATTCTAGCTGTCCAGAGGATTCAAAGTGTCATTAGAAGGGTTTGGGTAAAACAGCTTTAACAAGGCTGGGGAGGCAAACCCGGGAAGGGCCAGGCCAGGTTTCTATCTGTCCTCCTCCTTCTAGGGATCAGCCATCTCATCCACCTTGGCCCATTGCACTGGGGTCTGCATCCCTTTTCCTCACCCCTGACAAGGCCAAGGTATCCTGTTCAATAAGGCAGTTAAAGAAGTAGATATCTCATAAGCACCTAGGGTAGTCCAAGTATTTTCCCCGAAGAGGGCAGCTTACCTCCCTTCCCCTCCCATTATTCACTGTACGCGGCGTCCTGCATTCAAGGGCTGGGCGGTGGTGTCTGGGGCCCTTCATCCCAGCGCCAGCACCCAGATCCACGTGCGCCGGTGTGTGTGACACAGCCCTGACCTCAGTGGGGGCCAGTAGCCAATCAGGCGCCAGGACGAGATCCCCAGCCAATCGGGGGCGGGGCCTGTGGTTCTGCCGGCAGGAGGCCAATGAGGGCCAGTGTCTGGCATTATGCAACCCGCCTCCTGGCCCCGCGGAGCTTCCACTCTGCTGCGGGCTGCAACGGCTGTGGGCAAGCGGCCGGAGGGCATTTGCGCAATCAGGTAGGCTTCTCCTCCGCCACCCTGGGGGTCGGTCTCCGGCTCTGAACCTGAACGCCGCCACTTCTAGCCAGATGGACCGCTTGTGGCCCAGGCACTTGGATGGCACACTAATAACCCACCTTCCTTGCCACTTGTTCAACCCTTCCCTGTCCCCCGGGGACCTAGGTGTTTCTCGCAACCTGGTACCGGGTGTCAGTACTCATGACCGGCTTACCTTACCTGAAGGCCCCACCCCCACCCTGCTCCGCTCCCGGACCCTTACCCGAACCTCAGCAGTCATGCCCCCCCCTGATGCCTTTCTTGTCACTAGGAGCCCCCCAGTTTTGCCCCAGCAGCAGGAACCCTTCAGGCTTTCCGAGGTCCGGCGCTTCCCTCTCCAATCCCTGGCCCTGTGCCGGTCATGATGTCAGCCGGGTTCAGACTGGAACATCCCGTTCCAGGCGCTAGTTCCTGCTGTTGGCCACAGCCTTCCCTTTTCTCCTGGCACTCAAAAAAATGCTCGGGGGTTGGGGGTGTGGTTGGACTGGAGTCAGGGAAGAACTATCCACTGGCTGATGTTCCCTGCTCAGAGCTGAGTGTGTCTACTTCGGATGGGGGTGGGGTGGCTGGAAAGTAGAGGGCTGAGAAGAGAGGATTCCTGGGTCTTCGACAATGGCAGGTGCCGGCTTCTGTCCTGAAAATCTGGAGAGGGTGCAGGGGCCAGAGAAAGGCCGTGTCGTCTTGAAGAGAATGACCGAGATCCAGACGAGAATCGGGCCGAGGGGCTTTTGCGCGGAGGGCGGTGGCGGTCTGCTTTACCCTAGGGAGTGAGGCTAGCCCTTGGAGCCCTGAGGGCTACCCCACTTTAAACGACCAACGGGCTGTCCTGGGGCTGGGGATGTATTAGCGGTGGATGACCCCTAGCCGTACCTGGCACTGTGAGAGTGGGTCGTTCTCCCACTTCCGCTGGGAAATGGGGGAGGGGTCGCCCCTCCAGTCGGGCTGTGGTCCCTCCAGCAACCGCTGAGCTCAGCTGCTGACGTCGGTTTCCCTGGCGACCGTGGCGGCGGCGGAAGCGCGTGGTGGGGCCGCTCAAGACAGTGCGCATGTGCAGTGGGGGTGGCACCGCCCTCGGATAAAATTAGCCCGCAGGCCTAAATATAGGAGGTGGTGAGCTTACCCGCTGCTTCGAGGCCTTGGCGTTGGGGCCTGATGGGAATTTGGGGATGGAAAGTGTCCAGGCTTTGGCCCACAGCAGTAGTTCCAGTCGATTGCTCAGGTTCAACTTACCCAGGCCATGCTGGTTGGGGATGTGGGGTAAGGCCCAAGGGAGGCTTCCTCGCACCTGCAGCTCCTGCAGAGCTACCGGAAACAACCAGGCTTCCTCTAGGAAGCCGGGTTCCAGAAGCTCAGGGAGGACTTCGTGTCCGGGAGTGCAGGGGTGGGCAGGGGAGGATTTCAATGAAGCCAGGGGAGTGTGAGGCATTAACCCAGCTTTCTCCAAGCTCTTTGGTCTTCCTCTACAGGTACTGGCTTTGATCGACCTTCTAGAATCTCAGAGGCTTGGATCTCCCACCTTCCTTCCTCAGGCAGGCCTCCTGGCCCCCTTGTGCATCCGTGGTGGCCTCTCAACCTTCTCTGTTCTCCTGCCCGCCCCATGGCCCAGACATGAGTGACCCCCTTGAAGGGGCTGACGTGGGAGGGGACCCCAGGCCTGGGGAATCCTTTTGTCCTGGAGGGAACCCATCCCCTGGGCCTCCACAGCACCGGCCTTGCCCAGGCCCCAGCCTGGCTGATGACACGGATGCCAACAGCAATGGCTCAAGTGGCAATGAGTCCAATGGGCCAGAGTCCAGGGGTGCATCTCAGCGGAGCTCACATAGCTCCTCCTCTGGCAATGGCAAGGACTCGGCCCTGCTGGAGACCACTGAGAGCAGCAAGAGGTGTGTATGGATGTGTGCTGCAGGGTCTGAGAGTAGACTTCTCAGTGACCTGAGCTAGGAGTCAGCCTCCATGCTACTGGCCACTTTCATCTCATCTTGGGTCTGTTGCTTCTCTCCCAGCACAAACTCTCAGAGCCCCTCCCCACCTAGCAGTTCCATTGCCTACAGTCTCCTGAGTGCCAGTTCAGAGCAGGACAACCCATCAACCAGTGGCTGCAGGTTCGTGGAGTGAGGGCTGGCAGCCTGGGCCACACTTTGGGTCTAATGACCGTGTTCCCCTTTGGGACTAATGCCTATGCCCTGTGTTCCATGGGGCCCTGCAGCAGTGAACAGTCAGCCCGGGCAAGAACCCAGAAGGAACTCATGACGGCACTGCGGGAGCTCAAGCTTCGACTGCCGCCAGAACGCCGGGGCAAGGGCCGCTCTGGGACCCTGGCCACGCTGCAGTATGCACTGGCCTGTGTCAAGCAGGTGCAAGGTGAGTGGTGCCTCCTGCGAGGGCCATGATTGGGCCCTGGGCCCCTGTGGTGGGGCAGTCTCCTCACTGCATGCCCCACTTCCCTCACCCGACAGCCAACCAGGAATACTACCAACAGTGGAGCCTGGAGGAGGGTGAGCCTTGTGCTATGGACATGTCCACGTACACCCTGGAGGAGCTGGAGCACATCACATCTGAGTACACACTGCGAAACCAGGTTAGCCGCAGCCTGGCCTCTCTGTCCTGATGCGCCCCAGCCCTACTCTCGCAGCTCCTGAATCCATTGCTGTTCTCATTCTCCTGCACAGGATACCTTCTCCGTGGCTGTCTCCTTCCTGACAGGCCGCATCGTCTACATTTCGGAGCAAGCAGGCATCCTGCTGCGCTGCAAGCGAGACGTATTCCGGGGTGCCCGCTTCTCAGAGCTCCTGGCTCCCCAGGATGTGGGTGTCTTCTATGGCTCCACTGCTCCATCTCGCCTGCCCACCTGGGGCACTGGGGCCTCGGCAGGTGAGGTTCCCAGTGCTTCGGTTGAGGGATGAGCAGTCCCAGGAAATTCCTGCCCTGAGGGGTCAGGAGACCCAAACTTTTCCTTGCTGGGTTCTTCTCAGCCTCTGGAAGGGCTGGGTGCAGTGCTCACTGCACTCCTGATCTGTCGTAGGATCAGGCCTCAAGGACTTCACCCAGGAGAAGTCTGTCTTCTGTCGTATCAGGTAGGTGGGGGGAAGTGGGAACAGACCCTTTTCATCTTGTACCACACTCCCTTCTTTGCTATGTGGTCCCGAACATTGAGGTAGGGGGTGGGTGGCCCTCCATTCATAGTATCTAATGCCTCTTTCTCCTTTGCTAGAGGAGGTCCTGACCGAGATCCAGGGCCTCGGTACCAGCCTTTCCGCCTAACCCCATATGTGACAAAGATCCGGGTATCTGAGGGGGCTCCTGCACAGCCCTGCTGCCTGCTTATTGCAGAGCGCATCCACTCAGGTTACGAAGGTGCGGAAGTCAGGGATCTGGCCTGGGGTTGGAGAGAAGGGTGGCTGAGGCTGAGGTAGGACATGAGTTTGGGAGGCGTGACCCCGACCCTCAGAATTTTGGAACAGAAGAAGGCGTTATAAGCATTAATGTTTAAGCCCTACTTTGTGGTAGAGTTAGGTCAGAGCCCAGAGTTTAGCGCCAGAGAAGTGATTTGGTTCAGTTTCTTTACTGGTATGAGCCACAGAATGATGCAGATGATGCTTGTAGACCAGAGGGCCCAGGGCAGAGCAGTGGGAGGATTGTCAGCCAGCCTGGGGCCTGGGTAGTATGGAGGGCTGTGGAGCTGGACCGTTCTAGATGAAACCCAGTGACCGTACTGCCTTGCCTCAGCTCCCCGGATCCCCCCTGACAAGAGGATCTTCACCACACGGCACACGCCCAGCTGTCTCTTCCAGGATGTGGATGAAAGGTAGGTTAGCACCTGGAGAAAAAGGAGGTGGCCAGGACTGGGGCCATAGCTGCTCTCATGCTCTCTTCCTTCTACTTCAGAGCTGCTCCCCTGCTGGGCTATCTTCCCCAAGATCTCCTGGGAGCCCCTGTGCTCCTGTTCCTGCATCCCGAGGACCGACCCCTCATGTTGGCCATCCACAAGAAAAGTGAGTTCCTATTGTCCTGCTCTCTTCTCACTGTCTCTAGGGCTTCTTAATGACTGCCCTGTGGTGGTGTCTTCCAGTGCCCTATTTGCCCAGATCTCTAGTGGGTGGTCCCCCACTTTACTCAACTCTTTTTTTCTGCTGACCCCCACCTCATTTCTCATTCCCATCAGTCCTGCAGTTGGCTGGCCAGCCCTTTGACCACTCTCCTATCCGCTTCTGTGCCCGTAACGGGGAGTATGTCACCATGGACACTAGCTGGGCTGGCTTCGTGCACCCCTGGAGTCGCAAGGTGGCCTTTGTGTTGGGCCGCCACAAAGTACGCACGTAAGTGAGCTATGCCCCAGAACTGGTGCTTCTGAGCGGGGACAGTGTGGGAAGGGGCAGGATTCGACTCACTCCTCCCCACTCTGCAGGGCACCCCTGAATGAGGATGTATTCACTCCCCCGGCACCCACCCCAGTTCTTTCCTTGGATCCCGATATCCAGGAACTGTCTGAGCAGATTCACCGGCTGCTGCTACAAGTGAGAGCAGAAGGCAAGGGGGCTCGGGTGATGAGAAAGGGGTGGGGAGCTGGGCATGGACACCTAACCTGTCCTTCTCTTTGTCTCAGCCTGTTCACAGCCCCAGCCCCACGGGACTCTGTGGAGTTGGCCCTGTGACTTCCCCAGGCCCTCTCCTCAGCCCTGGCTCCTCCAGTGATAGCAACGGAGGAGATGCTGAGGGTCCTGGGCCACCTGCCCCGGTGAGTGTCCCTCTCCCACTTTGCCCCTCGAGTCTCCCATTCCAGTCCTCCTCAGAGTCAGCACAGCCAATCCCAGAGGAGCCTTGTTTCTTCCCCTTCTTCTTTCCCTTTATGCCCTGCTTTCATGGGGCCTCCCTACCTCCCCATCAGTTACTGCTGTGGCACTTGTCCTGAGCCCTTCATGCTGGCCAGGCCCTAGTGCTGCCCGTTGCCCTGCTCTGTCCCACAGGTGACCTTCCAGCAGATCTGTAAAGACGTCCACATGGTGAAGCACCAGGGGCAGCAGCTCTTCATTGAGTCCCGGGCCCGGCCAACACCCCGGGCCCGTCTTCCTGGTGAGTTGGTGAGGGTGAGGAGTGAGAGCTAGGAGGGTCCTTTGCCCTTTACCCGCAGCCCAGAGGGCCTTTTCTCTATTTTTATTCCTTGATCCAGCCATAGGCACATTCAAGGCCAAGACCCTTCCCTGCCAGCCCCCAGACCCGGAGTTGGAGGTGGCGCCTGTTCCAATCCAGACCCCATTGGCCCCTGAGGAGGCTGAGAGGAAAGAAGCATCTGGTTGTTCCTACCAGCAGATCAACTGCCTGGACAGCATCCTCAGGTGAGGCTAGCCTGGCATCTTCTCCCACTCGACTGTGCCTCCACCCACCAGACCTACCCTCATGCCCTGTGTTACTTTGACAGGTACCTGGAGAGCTGCAACATCCCCAGCACAACCAAGCGTAAATGTGCCTCCTCCTCCTCCTGCACTGCCTCTTCAGGCTCTGACGATGACAAGCAGAGGGCAGGTCCAGTCCCTGTGGGGACCAAAAAAGGTAAAACCCAGGGCTTGCTCTGCTCCCCTAACTCTGTGTCTCCACACTTCTGCCTTTGGGTCCCCATCTCGCTTTGCCCTGACCCTTCCCAGCCTCCAGATCTTGATTCCTCCTTACTGTCAGTTCATTTCCTTCCTCCCTGGGATTTCCTCTCCTGCCCTTCTGGTGTGGGCGAGGGTGGTAACCAGTGCCATCTCTCCGCACAGATCCGTCGGCAGTGCTGTCTGGGGAGGGGGCCACCCCGCAGAAGGAGCCGGTGGTGGGAGGCACCCTGAGCCCGCTCGCCCTGGCCAATAAGGCAGAGAGCGTGGTGTCCGTCACCAGTCAGTGTAGCTTCAGCTCCACCATCGTCCATGTGGGAGACAAGAAGCCCCCGGAGTCGGGTATGGGCATGGAGTAAGGGGACAGTACCTGGGCTCCACTTGGGCCCCCAGCCAGAGCTCCCTCTTGAGTGCCTCTTCCGTTCCCCCACAAGCCCCCAATGGCATCAGGCCTCCCACTCAGCTTGGGACTGCCATTCCTATCCCCACCCCACCAGCCTCTGCTGCTTTGCCTCCCCCCCATCCTGCTCCCTGTGTTCTCACTGTCAGTTCACACAGTCTGGGTGGGGGTGTCCCTGAGGTACTGACTACAGCGGGCCTAAAGGCAGGGACTGCCCAAACTCCTGACAGGCCTTTGGGCTTTTGACCTGGAGAGGGAAGGGCAGGGGTGGGCTTCCCTTCCAACTAGAGTCTTGGTGGTACCCTTCCAGGGGAGTGTCACAGAGGGGACTAAGTCTTCCCATTCATCTGGGACTGCCTTGCATATGGAAGAGGGCTCAGGGCCAGCCCTCCTTAGAGAGGTGGTCAAGAAATGCACAGAGCACCCAGGCTTGACTTTGGGGTGGAGGTCAGAGGTTGACTAGACTGTTGAACAGGGAGGGTGTGGTGCCAGTGTATTAATCCTGAGGTGACCCATGACCTTTTCTCCGTCTTACCTTCCTCAGACATCACCATGATGGAGGACCTGCCTGGTCTGACTCCAGGCCCAGCCCCCAGCCCAGCCCCCAGCCCTACGGTGGCTCCTGACCCAGCCCCAGATTCATACCGCCCAGTGGGCCTGACCAAGGCTGTGCTCTCCCTGCACACACAGAAGGAGGAGCAGGCCTTCCTAAGCCGCTTCCGCGACCTAGGCAGGCTGCGTGGACTCGACAGCTCCTCCACAGGTCCCTCGGCCCCTGGAGAGCGAGGTAGTCACCTTGAACCTCCCTGAACCTGCCCTTGGCCCAGTCTTGGACCAGACTTTGGCTGGGGGGTGGAGTGCTCTTGAGGGAGATGTTCCCACTCCAGGGACCCAGGCCTATGCTGCTTCCACCACCAGGGCCCTGTCTGGGGATAGACCTCTTGACGCCTGCCCTCTCCCCACAAGGCTGGGGTTCCAAGAATAGTGGGGAGAGTGGGGCGGGACTGGAACTGAGACAAGCAGGCAGAGGTGCTCTGCTCTAGGTAAGCTGCTTCAGGCCTAGCCAGGGGCCGGGGCAGGAAGTATTCCCACTTAGAACTTAGTCGTTGCTGATCAAGAGTTCTACATAGACTCAAGGCCAAACATAAGCCAGGAGGGCTGGGACAACTCTGGATGGGGTCAGGGTTTCCAGGGCAGATGGCTCCCTTCAGGTACCTGAGGGAGGCTCCTGCAGGTGGACGCAAGACTCAGAACTGGGCTTTCCTGCCTACCTCTTTGTGCCATCACAAGCTAGGCAGAACAGTGAGGGTAAGGGACTCGAGCCCCCATGTTTAAGCCTTTGGTAACCCTGATCTCTCCCCACAGGCTGCCACCATGGCCCCACAACCACAGGCCGCCGACACCACTGCCGCTCCAAAGCCAAGCGCTCACGCCACCACCAGACTCCCCGACCTGAAGCCCCCTGCTATATCTCCCACCCGTCACCTGTGCCACCCTCTGCCCCTTGGCCCCCACCACCAGCCACTACTCCCTTCCCAGCTGTGGTCCAGCCCTACTCCCTCCCTGTGTTCTCCCCTAGAGGAGGTCCCCAGCCTCTTCCACCTGCCCCCACATCTGTGCCCCCTACAGCTTTTCCTGCCCCACTGGTGACCCCAATGGTGGCCCTGGTTCTCCCTAACTATCTCTTCCCTACCCCTTCCAACTATCCCTATGGGGTACCCCAGACCCCTGCTGAAGGGCCTCCTACCCCTGCCTCCCACTCCCCTTCTCCATCCCTCCCTCCAATGCCCCCCAGCCCTCCCCACCGCCCAGACTCTCCACTGTTCAACTCAAGATGCAGCTCCCCACTCCAGCTAAATCTGCTGCAGCTTGAGGAGCCCCCTCGTATTGAGGGGGGTGCTGTTGCAGGGGGCCCTGGGAGCAGTGCTGGGCCCCTGCCTCCCACTGAGGAGGCTGCTGAACCAGAGGCCAGACTGGTGAGCACTGACCACCTGCTGCGTCTTCTTGCCAGCTCCCAGCCCCTCTCCCTCTCCTTCACCTTCACCTGCTACTTCTTCCTTTCCTCTACCCTCTGCCTTTCTGGCATCTCTAGCAGATAGTGGGATGGGGTGGGAATGAGGCCGAAATGGGCTACCTCATCTCTGAAGTGGGGACAGTCCTGTATGTCTGACAGGTGGCAAGGACATCCCAATAACTTCTGAGAGCACATCCGCCACTTGGAAAGGGTCCAGCATCACATTCCTACTCGTCACTAGCTTTCCTCTCTCTTCCTGGCCCCACTCATGGAGTGGGAACAGACTACACTTGGGTTGGATGTGTCCACCACTTACACCAGTGGTGCAGCTGAAGGGAGCCTAGGTGTTGATCCCCTAATTCCCTTCCTGTCCTCCTACTCCTCCAGGTGGAGGTGACTGAGTCCTCCAACCAGGATGCCCTTTCTGGCTCCAGTGACCTGCTGGAGTTGCTGCTGCAAGAGGACTCTCGCTCTGGCACAGGCTCTGCTGCCTCAGGCTCCTTGGGCTCTGGCTTGGGGTCCGGGACTGGTTCAGGCTCCCATGAGGCGGGCAGCACCTCAGCCAGCATCACACGTGAGTGTCCACCCTCCAGGACCTCCTGGGGAAAGACAATGACCCGGGAGTTGGGAGGCCAAGCCCTACCTTGACAGAGCAACCTGCTTCCAATGGCCAGTGGGCTGACATGTGACCTTGATGGAGGCCTTGTGAGGCTCCAAGGGTGGCAGTGCCTGCCAGCCTGACAGGTTGGTCCCCTGCTCCACAGGCAGCAGTCAGAGCAGCCACACGAGCAAGTACTTTGGCAGCATTGACTCTTCCGAGGCTGAGGCTGGGGCTGCCCAGGTCAGGGCTGAGCCCGGGGACCAGGTCATTAAGTATGTGCTCCAGGATCCCATCTGGCTGCTCATGGCCAACGCTGACCAGCGTGTGATGATGACCTACCAAGTGCCCTCCAGGTGAGGAGTTTCAGAGGCCGCCTCCACCTCCCTCTCAGGTGTGGGAGACTGGCCCAGCTTGGGGTTTTCTTTTCTGGGGTTGCTCTGCTCTGGGGCTTCCCACCCTATCCCTTGCTCCTTGGAGCCCCCATCATTAGTTTCTTAAGTCCAAAGGCAGCTTTCCTCATCTCAGAAGCCCTGAATTGCTACTGTACCAGTTTGAGGGAGGAGCAGAGGCAGTGGGTGGGGAATTGCAGAGGAAGAACGCCAGTGTGGTGGCTTATGAGCTGCAGCCCCAAATCCCAGCTTCTGCCTTTGAATCCTTTCCCTGGGCAGGGACATGGCTTCTGTGCTGAAGCAGGACCGGGAGCGGCTCCGGGCCATGCAGAAGCAGCAGCCTCGGTTCTCGGAGGACCAGCGGAGGGAACTGGGTGCTGTGCATTCCTGGGTCCGGAAGGGCCAGCTGCCTCGGGCCCTTGATGTGATGGTGAGAAGGGAAGTCTGGGCCAAGAGGGAGAAGAATTAAGCTCAAGTTGAAGGTGTAGAGGTTAAGGGCTGATCGATCCCCCTCAGTATCATTGGATCATTAATTCTGAAGGATGTTAGTTCCACTAAGTTTGCTGCTGGTTTATATAGCATTAAACCACTTGAGTTTTTAGATACTTTTTCTGAACCTATCCTTTGTGCATTGTGACTAACCCGTAGTGAGGTCTGGATACAGGATACAATACATATTTCAGCCTTGTTAGCCCATATATGTATCTGTTCAGACTAATGTTTCTCGGGGGTACATTTTGGCATGTACTCTGGGGCTGGAGAATAGGCTGGCAGGTCAGCAGTGAGAACCCTGCCTTACTCACTCATCCCTTTTCTTCCTTCAAGGCCTGTGTGGACTGCGGTAGTAGCACCCAAGACCCTGGCCACCCTGATGACCCACTCTTCTCGGAGCTGGATGGACTGGGGCTGGAGCCAATGGAAGAGGGTGGAGGCGAGGGCGGGGGTGGTGGTGAGGGTGGAGATGAGGCTCAGGCTCAAGCTGGGGCCAGGGTCTCAATCTCTCAGGACCAGGCCATGGAGGAGGAGGAACAAGGTCAGAGCTCATCCAGTCTAGCCTTACCTGCCACAGAAAATGGCACCAGTTAAACTACATTTGGGGCCACCTCTGAAAGTGCAGGAGAAGCAACCTCCTATGTCCCAACTCTCAGAACTCGGATGTGGCTTGACTGACCAATAGAAAACTGCCCCAGCTTCTCCTTCTGTAGGGGGCTGGACCCCCCATCATCAACCCAGAGTCCAGGGACTGCCTCCGGCCTCACTCGCTCTTAGGGAACAGAGGGTGGAAGTCTCAGTCCAGCTCAGAGCAGCCTCACCTCCCACCCGTGGTGAGGGGACCTTCCTTCCCCTGGAAAAGGTTGCTGACAAGCTGCTGAAGTGGTCTCTCCAAATCCCAGCTGAGCCCAAGTTCTGGTTCTTGGGTTGGGGCTGTACTTATTTATTGGGGGAGACATTCCTCTCTCCCTCCTCCAGATGGGAGGAGGGTCTGAGGCCCAAGCAGGACCCAGCTGTCCGATCCCCTAGCTGCTCCAGGGTGGGGGAGGTTGGTGGACCATGGAGTCCCTGGTGCTGCCCCTCAGGTGGGACCCAGGTGTTCTCAGCTGTACCCTCTACCGATGGCATTTGTGTTTTTGATAATTGTGTCTGTTGTTATTTTTTAATACAAAAAAAAAAAAAAATCTCGACTTTGTGGAATGAAGTTTGGGGGTTGGGTGAGGGGAGCTTTTGGTAGGGAGATGTGGCTCCACTTCCAGAAAGGTAGTGAGCGTGAGGCAGTTCCCTCCCCTGACAACCCCCAGCCTCTTCGCCCATACCCTCTGCATCTGAAGGGTGTTGCTGAGCTGCTGCATCTCCAGGGAACTTGAACCCTGCTCTGGCCTCTAGGGTTACCTCACAGCTGCGTTTGTCTGGGAAAGAGGATGGAGAAGCACTTGGTGACTAAAGGGCTTGGGCAAGCCTGACAGGGGAAAGCCACCTTCACTTGGTGATGCTCTGAAGCAGTTGAGTGCATTTAGCTTCTTGGTAACCACGCATGAGGGGGCCTTTAGCAGGTCAATCTGAGTAACTAAAGGACTGGAGTCAGAACAATGAATGGTCGAGCTGGCTTCCAAATGTGTGGGTAGGGGTAACACTAGTGGGGGTTGAATTACAGAAGACTGTAGACTGACATCCACTACCAGCTGATCTATCCATAGAAGAAGCCCACTTCACGTGGGCGCCGTGGTTTAGCTGGTTAAAGCACCTGCCTAGTAAACAGGAGATCTTGGGTTCGAATCCCAGCGGTTCCTCTCCCCATAAAAGCCGTATATTATTTCTGCAAAGAGAACGCACTTCCACAGTAAGAGTTGTCTCTCCCACCTTAGGTAAGGTTTGTTTCAAGCCCGTGCAATTTTAGTGTTCCCCCTGATTTACGGTTATTCAAGTCTCTTTACCCCCAAGGTTATGGGGGAAGTGGGCTCGTTTTGCTGGTCGGGCACGGGCCTACGCGTGGGAAGGTAGAATAGGAAAGTCCCGGCATCCACAGGCCGCAGCTGGCTGAAGCACGCGGGGCGGAGCGTGACCAGCACCATCCGGCAGGGGCGCACGCACGCGCAGAAATCTCGAGGTAGCAGATTGGGCCGGTAAAAGGCGTGCCAGTTTATAGGCAGCTATAGCTGCGCAGGGTAAAAGCTGCACGCGGCTGTGATGGCCGAGTGGTTAAGGCGTTGGACTCGAAATCCAATGGGGTTTCCCCGCGCAGGTTCGAATCCTGCTCACAGCGGTAGTACTTTTGGGAACAGATAATCTTCAAAGAGAAATAGCAGTTTGTTTTTCTAATCCTTTCTTCACTTGAAGCTTATGTATTTCTTCAGAGGCCTTTAGAGACTCAGCCACCCGGGATCAGTCCGCGAGCGCTTCCTTGAAAACGGCAGACTCCCGTCTATCCCTCCGCCTTAGGTTGTGTTGCAAAAACATTTTGCCTACAGATTCAAATGAATATCAAACTCAGGTGGTTCCAGGGTGTTCTTGGCAGTCATATTACCTTTCTCTAATCTGTTCACCCTCCAACTCTCTTTTACGAGTATTTCATTCTTTCTTTCATTTCAAACTAAAAATCTCTTCATCCTCCTATTTACTTCCTGTTTCACTTAGAAAGGCATTCTGCCGACATTTTCCCACCAGTATCAATAATCGCACCTACCTATCTACCTACTTGAATCTGTGACCACATATTCTCTTTTTCTTCATTACTGTTGATGAATCCTTCAGGAATCCACATAACTAAAGTCACCTCCATATTTACTAGATCCCCTAACACCTGTGACCCGCTCAAGACTATTGCTCTCTTTCTTATACCACTGGCATTTTTCCTTTCTAATGAGCCTACCAGCCTACAATTATTCTGAATTGATCCCAGGTTAGAACAAGTAAGACAACAAAAACTATCTTGACTCCAGTTCCCCATGCAGCTACCACTCTATTCCTCTGTTGCCCGCTCCATGACAATACAAGTATCTTATACACACTATCTCCAGTTCCCATTGTCCACTGAATCCTTTCTAATTTGGTGTCTCACTCCCATTCGTCAAAGCTGCTTCTGTTAAAATTACCAAATGGCCATCCAGTTTCTCAGTCTGTTGATCATTACTTAGCAGCAGTTGCTTATGTTCCTCTCTTAGAAACTCTCTTCACTTGTTTCCTCGGACTCCATACCCTTCTGATATTCCTTCAGCAGCTAATTCACAGGCTTTTATGTTGGTTCATCATCTTCTAGATCTTTAAATGTTACAAAGTTCCAAAGGTTCAATGTCCCCACTCTTCTTTATCTGTATTTATGCCTTTGGTGACCCCTAGTCACATGGTTTGCAATATTAACTAGTAATAAATGAATACATTCCACATTTTCATCTTTAGCTCCAGAATTTTGCCCTGAATGATACATGAATATATCCTGTTTCCCACATCACTTCCATTTGAATAGATACTAGGGAATCACAAACTAAAATGTCCAAAGCAAACTCCCAGGCATCTCCTCAAAACCTGCTTCACCTGTTGTCGTTCCATCTCAGTAAATGGAAATTCCATTTCTTTAGTAGGTTAAGATTAACAACCTTATAGAGTCATCTTGGCGTCCCCTCTCTCATACACACTCCACATTGAATCAGACATCGATTGCTTAATGTAAAAATTTTAAAAAATCAGCTGCTTGTCACTACTTCACCCTAGTCCAAACCAACCTCATCTTTCACCCAGATTACTGCAATAGCACCTAAATCATTTCCTTGCTTCCGCTGTTGTTTCTTATTTTGGTATAATCTATTCTTAGCACATTGGGCAAGTGACCCTCTTACAACATAAATTAAATTCTGCCATTCTTCTTTCCAAAATCTTCAGAATCTTCCAGTGGGGTGTCGGTATGGATCTGAGGGTTTTAATGTAGATATAGAAATAAGTGTAAGCATATAGATATATTTTGTCGTTCTTTCCACTGAGAGAGTCTAAAATGAATGACACAGCAGTGATGAGCATATCAAGTACCCAGATATTGGTTCCTATATACCATTCTCTACTAACATGAACCAGGGCTCCTTGGAGAAAAGACCGATTGCAGGGTGGCAGCTGGGGAATTGCAAGATGATCTTGAAATTTTTGCTGCACCAGAAAGCAAAGAGGTGATCAAAGAATATTGAGTTTATTTCAAAAGACACGACAACTAGGAGTTGTAACCAAAGGGGCCCCCATTGGCTAAATCTGGGACAATTTGTGAATTAAATAATGATCGCAATGAAGTATGATTAATTGAATCAAGTGATATTCCAGAGCAACCACGGTAAATACAGGTAAGCTCATACAGAAAACTACAAGCGCCTGAACAGTGCTGCAGCTAGAGAGCATCAGTGGCTACAAAACTAGTGGGCAAACTTTTGATGAAGCATAAACAATAAAGAGTCTCAAAGTATCTCCCCACAAATTACATATTAACTACTATTAAGGGAAAAGAATAATTTTACAGGGCGAGGGGACTTATCTTAATTCACAATCATATAACATCATCTTAACCTCATGATCAAAGTCAATATATTTCAGTATCCGAACCAACTGACATGTGTCCTCTGTTGGAACGCTGAGAAAGACGACATCTCTTCTGTGATGATGTTCCATCCAAAGCTGCATAAAACTTGGGTTTCAACATGGAGATATATCTGACAAACCAAACTGAAGGATATTCCATGAAGTAATTATCCTAAACTCTTCAAAAGTATGAAGATCAAGAACGACAAAGGTGTTTCCAGATTAAATGACACTGAAGAGACATAAAAACTAAATGTTCTGTGTGATCCTAGATTCAATCTTGGTTGGGGTCGTGGGGGGAGGAAGAGCCATAAAGAACATCATAAAAACACTTGAGGAAATTTGAATATGGACCACAGATTAAATAATAGTATTAATTTTGGTATCCCGATTTTGATAATTGTAGAATTATGTATTATTATGCGATAAATACCTTGGTTCTTAGGAAAGGGCTTGATGTTTCCAATTTACTCCCAAATTGTTCAGAAAAGAAATATTTTCTATTTGTCTTTGGAGATAAATGATAAAGTAAATGGGAGCAAATGTAAATAGTTAATGGACCTGGGAAAGGAGTATACAAGGAAATAGCGTTCCTTGTACTAGTCTTGTAACTTTTTCTGAAAGTTTGACATTATAGAAACATTCAAAGTGTCAAAAACTGCTGGGGGCAGAAATACCCTTCAATGGCTTCTCATCTCACCAGGCGATAACTGAGTCCTTACAAAGTCTTTACAGTGGCCTAGAGGGTCTACACCAACAGCCTCACCCTTTATGGCCCAGCTTTCACATCCCACAACTCCTACACTTGTTACCTCCTCTCCACCGCTGCTTCCCTTGCTATTCTCCTTCCTTTTGACAAGTCAGCCATGCTGCCCCATCAAGACTTTCCTGCTGTCCTCACCTATTTTTCCTTTTCAATGAGTCCTTCCTGGTAAGTCTTGTATAATATTCATTTGACGTTTTCCCCCACAGCATAGAACCTTCCCCACTTTTTTTTAAAAGCGGACAGAAGCGGGCAGGAATGAAGGCAATTAGGTAAGAAGGCAGGAAGAGAGAGGAGAACGAAGCTATTGATTTAGTTCTTCATTTTTGATTGTGCTCCTGAGCTCTGGGTAGTAAACTCTGGTCCTTGAGCTTTACACGGACTATCTCAGAGCTGCAGACTGAACACCTGAGTCACCAGAGCATGACAGGCAGAAGTATTTTATTTGTGCATTCTGGTTTATCTCTCTGCCAGTTGTTGAACCAAGTCCCTGGGTTCTTATGCTCCAGCTGCTGACTTAGCACCTGAGTCACCCCAGTGCAATGGTGTTTTTTGAATTCCCCCTCATCCAACCTTGGTCCTTGGACTTTAGGTGGTCTGCATGTTAGCCACCTCAGTTGCCTACAGGGGTGTGCCTGAACATAGAACACTTAGTGTCCAAGATAATTAATCATCTATTTTCTTTGGGGTTATATAAATGTTATCTATCCTGATGCTTCTCTTGACCCAGAGGCCTGGTCCTCCTACTTCCCAAGCTCCCAGCCCCCCAGAACCCAACCTTCTAGGAGCTCCCATCTATCCAGGACACAGGGGGCCCCAGGAAGCTAGCCCTCCCTTTGAAGAGCAAAGAGGGAGGAGCTGAGCCCTGAAACCCAGGCCTGGGGAGACTTCGCAGTGGGGGAGGGGAAGTTCAGACATTTGACCAGCTGTGCTGTCTCAGTTCCCCCGCCCCCTGACCCTGCCCAGCGCGTGTGGGACACGAGCTCCCCTCCCCTAAGCTCAGACAGGCCACATCTGAGAGGGCCCCTTGAAGAGGTAAGAGGCCCAGGCACCTGTGTGCACACCATGTACAGAAATATAATCACAAAGTGCCCTGGACACCAGCCAGTGCTGGCACAGGAGCGTGTCAACCACACAGAGAGCCCCATCCCCTCAGAAATACTGGGACTGAGGGTGGGGGTCACAGTCACCTCTGCACAGGAGCAGTAATGGCAGAAAACCAAGTACTCAGTCCCAACCAACTTGGCTCAGGTTTTGGGGGTCTTGAAGTCTATATAAAATTGGTGGGGAGAGGGGAGTGAGGATTGGGAAGAATTTTTAAAGAAAATGACACAAAATTAGTAACAGAATGAAACAAAAGATTACAATAACTTACCAATTAAAAAAGCTGACAAATGCCACAAAGCCTAGAAAAATAATGTATGTGTATGAATGAGCTGCCTATGCATATCTATAATGCTTTCCACACACTAGTTATTGACTGTTTCGAATCTTGAGTCTTCTCTACCATCCTGTGATCAAGGCCACTGGACACATGTGCCCTCTGGCTTTGCCCCTTCACAGCACAAAGCTTGCTGAGGACACAGGTGGTAGGGGTATTCGTGGAAGCCATTCTTACACTGAAATGGCTGGCCTAACTTAACTAGATGTGAAAGTCACCAGGAACCACTTGAGCATGCTCCAGGAAATCCTGATGTCTCTTCAACTCAGCTCCCTCACAACCAGGTCCCCAAAATGCCCACAGCCACGCTAAGACTAGGGGAAAACGGTGATGGACAGCTGAGGCGAAGGAGCCATTCCCAGTTAACATGTCTTACTTTTGCAAATTTCACATAAGCTCATGACTCTGTGAGCCTGTTGCTAGGGCCCTCCCAGGGGTGTAAGGGAGGGATCCTGAAGTGGAAACTTTATGAACTTGATTTTTTTTTAAAGGAAAGGTGCAAGCAGGAATGAAGGTGTGTAGGTAAGTAGACAGGAAGAGAGAGGAGAAGGAAGCATTTTATTTTTATTTCATTGTTCACGCTGGTTGCTCCACCCTCCCTCCCCACCATTCGACTCCAGGGGTATGTGGCCTTGTGTTCCTTTGGAGGCAATTGACCTAACTGCTGCTCTACCAGGGCGGGTCACAACTTGAAATTTTTAATCCTACATCTCAAATGGACTGTCAATCTGCCTAGAGTCTTGTTTTCCTACTCTCTAAGATGAACATTTCACATTTTCTCCTCAAATGACTTTCTCCTCTTCTTTCTCTCCCTTTCAGCAATGAGCTTGATTCATTCTTCAAGCAAATGGGAGGAACCAGAGAAAAACTGCCTCCTCCTTCCAACACCCCAGCTGACCTACATTCTGTCTACCCCATCTCCTAATGGGTGAGGAGTCTTCTCTACTATCGAAGGCTGACTTCTCCAAAGAGACATGGAGTCTACTCCTGGCTCCCCCCAACCCACCCCCTGCCAGCCCCGCACTCCTCAGGCCTTGGTTATTCCCATCAGCATCAGAGTGGAAATTCTCATCCCTTCCTTGTGCTGGCAGCCACACAGCAGAACCTGACAGGAGTTGCATGACTTCACCACGCATTCTTACCTCCACCCACTTGAGTGGGACTGAACAGAAGTCACTCTCCCTTAGGGCCATCTGTGACTTCCAAGATGCTAAACTGGCTGTGGCTTAGCTCTCTTCTTATGTGACCTCCTAGCTTAGCTAAAGCTGACTGCTCCTTTCACACACTCTCATTTCTTGGTTTCCAGGATCCCCCTTGCCCCCTCTCCCTATTCCACTGGCTCTTCTGCTACCTTTCTGATCACCCCAGATTCTTTTGAAATTCTTCCTCTTGAAGTTTAACTCTAAGTGTTATGTTCCAGGGCTCCTTTCTCAGCCCCTTCTCTTCTCTATACACTCTCTCCCTATGTGCTTCGGTTTCATAGTATTAAATGTTGTGTACTTCCTGAGGACTTCCCATGTTTATACCCCGGCTCTGACCCCCAGACGTGTATATCCCTGATACACTGGTAGCCTCTACTTGGCTGTCTAAGGAGATCTCAACTAATCTGACTTTGTACTTTTTTTTTTTTTTTTTTTTAAAGGAGAGGTGCAGGAAGGAATGAAGGTGATCAGAGGAGGAGGAAGAAGCATTTTATTTATTTTTATTAGTTATTCATCTTGATTGTTCCCTCTGCCCCAGGATGGGGATCCCGGTCCTTGGGATCTATGTGGATTGTGCTCCTGACTGGAGGTGGTGAACCTAAGGTGGGAGCCCATACTGTATACATGAGTATAATGCTTGATAACTCTCCCCAAGCCTTTCCCTTCCTCACCCCAGTTTCCCATGTAAGTAAAAGGCACCATCATTCACCCCGTTACTGAAGTCAAAATCTTAGAAGTATCCTACTTATTTTCTCTCTCCACTGTCACTTCAGGACAAGTCACCACTGTGTCTTGCCTAGACAGCTGCTCCAGTCACCCAGATGATCTCCCTGCTCCCCTTCTCCCCACAGCAACCAAAGCTATCTTTTAACATGAGCAGGGGACTATAACTTTCTTGATCAAAACCCTCCACTGACTTCCCATTTGCACTTCAAACTCCTGCCAGACGTCTGTGCGATGAACCATGACTTTCTTGTTCTTTTCTTTTCCTTTTTTTGGCTTCTTCCAAGATCCAAATTCTTCCTCACTAGAGCACCGGCCATCTTTCTTTAGTTCCCACCAGCAAAGTCTCCTCCTGTCTCAGAGCCTTTGCACATGCTGTTCTTTTGTGCCTGTTCCTTTTGGTTTGCTCTGCTGGGCTCAAATAACACCTCCACTTAGAGGCTTAGAGGAATAAAGTTGCACTTCATCTCTAGTCATTGCCTTGGTCGTTTTATGCCCCTCCCCACCACCACCATGGGACTATTATTTTGTTTTCTTGGTTATTTTCTATCTCCTCTCAACCATACTGTCAGCTTCAGAGGAGCCCAGATCCAATGTAGCTGCCATTCTAACAACACTGGGCACACAGGCAGGACTCTCCAGAAATAGTGGCTGAGTGAACAATGTGTAGACTTACAAATCCCGTAAGAGTGTACCTTTTCCTTTTGGAGGCCACCGTCAGGGTTGAGTTGACAAGAGCACTCCCGGTCACTGACACCGTTTGGACACAAGAGAGAAAGACCCAGACCCAGGTAATAAACTGAAACCACTCTCAGCCTTCTGAAGGGGAAACAAACCAGACCCCGAGACAGACCCCTGGCGAGTTTCGGAAAAAAGAAACCGAGACCCGGACTCAGCCAACCGCAGACCAGGACCGGCAGAAACCTGGGCCGCCGCGGAGACAGTGCCAGGATGAGGGGCTCAGAGGGAGACCCAACGCGCCGGAAGACAATGGAAATCAGCACAGCGAACCGGGGAGCCAGCCCGCTCACAAGTGGCCGCCGCAGCTGGCGGGTGCGCCCGCCCGCCGGCCCGACGCGTGCGGGATCAAAGCAGCCAGGAGGGGGTGGGAGGGAAGTGACAGGAACCTGAAGGTGTGAGCGAGCTTCCCAGGCGAAGGCAGGAGCGTGGGAGCGCCGAGGCGACAGAGACCCGGAGAGACGACGCGAGGCGTCAGAGACCCGGAGACATCTAAAAATTGAGATGCAGACGCAGAGGGAGAGACGGAGAAATCGGAGAGACTAGAGCAGAGATACAGAGAGAGACCTAAAGACGCAGGGCAGACGTTGCCAAAAGACCTGGAAACACAGTGAAAGAGACAGACATAGAGACACCGAGAGGCATGTAGAGACACAGGCGGGACAAAAAAACAAAAACAAAAAAAAACGACTGAGAAGCTTGGATTTAGAAAAAGAAGACGCACTTCGGAGAGAAAAGAAAATGAAAGGGGGAAGAGAGAAAGGGAGAGAAGTGAAAAGAAAAGCAAGGGAGGGAGGGAAGAGCTCGCTCCTCCCCCGCGGAGGGCCGAGAGGACCCCCGGGGCAGGGATCCAAGTGCGCTGTCCTTTCTCAGGGTGACGCCTGCGGAGCTGAGGGATAGACTGGAAGTGGTGGTAGGGGCCGAGCAGAGGGAAAGGTGAGTTAGGCAGCAGGGCCCTGGCTGGAAGGATGGCAGTGTGAGGAAGCAGAGTTAGCGTCTTTTCAGAGCCTTAACCTCTGAAATAAAGCAAAAAATAAAAAAATAAAACAAATTTTAAAGCTAAATAATAATATTGTTGGGAATGCTAAACAAAAATACATTACACTTCTATGTTGCCTTCAAGGGGAAGGAAAAAGTTCTGTTGTTGCATTGGCCGGGAATCGAACCCGGGCCTCCCGCGTGGCAGGCGAGAATTCTACCACTGAACCACCAATGCAAGTAGCGGGGTGCTCGACAGTTCTACTTAAGCTTCTGAGCGGTTTCTGCGCCCCTACTCAAGCAGACGGTGCTGACCAGAAGCTCGAGGAAGCAATAGACCCCAGTAGCTGACGTGGGTGGAGCGCCAGGGCGTCCTTTCTCCCTCCTGGATCCGGACACCGGTCATAAAGTCGCCCCATATGGCCATGGGCGGCCCCACACCCGGGTGCGAACAGCCCGGGCCCCGAGCCTCGCGTGCAGGTGAGAAAAACTCAACCCGAGCCCAGGTTCCCAAGGAGGGGGGCGGCGGCGGCTGCTGGGGCCACACATCTGCGCTCCCATTTGGCCCAGGTAGGGGGAGGTGGGATGTTCTAGGGACCCTGATCCCAAATGGGAGCTCCTCCCCAAGGTCTGTGTGTCTGTGTGCTTGGACTTTGGCAAGGCAGGTTGGGTGGAATAAATCCCAAGGCGTTGAGGGCCACTGGGAGAGCTCGGAGGAAGCGCCAACCGTTTCTGATTCGCAGCTATCTTTCAACTCGGTTTGTAACCCCGTCTCTCCTTGTCCTTGTCCCTGGTTCTAATGCTGCACCGCTAAATCTCTGATTTTATCTTCCCAGGCAGTTTGTCCGGAAGTCTCCGAATGTTCGTTCTGCAGAGGGTCATACTCTTGGCTTGAGGTGGGTGTTGATCTTTTTTTTGGTATTCCTTTCTTGTCACTTTAAGAAAACGACCTGTTCCTCTACAATCAGGAGTCATCTCCAAGAGCAAGCAAAGGGAGCATACTTGTGTTAGTTGTCCTGCAGCCCGAATCTCCTATAATTAGTTTTGAATCAAACACTTCTAAAACGGAAACACCTTTCCACCCCCCC